>JABXJD010000114.1:617500-750000 GCA_013375575.1 Percina caprodes
CAGCCTTCTGCACTCACCAAATTATTTAGCAATTGTGGAGAATGGGAGAAAGCTGCTGACAGCTCAGATAAGCTTGTTACAGTGAATCAGCCTTTTTCTAGACAGTTTGAAAAACTTTGACCTAAAAGTGAAAAATCTCGTTCCTGCTTTTTAGTCTGATGCAGGAGGAAGATTCAATCAATCCTGGGTCACGTATGTTATATCTGATACCTCCATTCAGTTAAATCTAGAGAGTCTGTGTAGATATGCTACGTTCATGTGGTGTTGGAATAAATCGACCCGATTGGGAAAGTTCACGTGAACGCTCAAGGAACAATAAACCGAAAAATAGGGAAAACTATTGGCACACGATTTGCCAAGGTGACGTCACGTGTTGCATATGAATTGTTTGCACACATGTAATTTCTAATATGGTGTTAGGTTGTAACCGCTAGTTGCTGTCCACGTAGAGGGACATAGATAAGTTAGAAAAGTTATTGATTAGCATCAACCCTGATAACACGTCATGTAAAACAATATTTAAGTAGTGTAAGGGAATGTGACTGGTGCAGCCACAAGTCTGGGACAAAATGAGCTTTTGATAATCAATTGATTGTTTTTAATGAATTAAAGTCTTTAATGAAGGAAAGAATGCCACACACTCTCTCAATCCAGTATACATGAATGTATTATGGATGTAACATATTTTGGGTTTTTGAACTGTTGGACAAAACAAATAATTTTAAGATGTCATTCTGGGCTCTGAGTAATTATTATGGATATTTCATAGACTAGTTTATGAATATTTGATAGTTTAACTGATAATGAAAACAGTTATTACTTGGACTCCTACTTCAATCCTATTTCCCTAGTGGGATTTATACAGTTCTTTTGAATTTGAGCAATGTGTTGGCAGCACCGAATATTGACACTGATTCTTAATCTTGTTATCTTATTCTTTCATAAGATATTTCTGGTTTAAACATCAGAATTTTGCCCCGGTGTATGGAGTGTTGTAATGTATTAGAGATGTATGCCATGTTTTGTTTGTTCGAAAAGATGGTTGCGTTCCTCAAAGCTATTGATAAAAGTATTGATTTTGGCGTCTGTATCAAAACTCAGGTCATTTCAGAATTTTTGACACGGTACTAAAACTTGATGATGATTATTAAAGTATGTAACAATGAGCCTGAAAAAACATTTAAAAGAAAAACAGTCATTCTCAAATCCCTATTTTGTACATGCTGAGTTTTTTTTGGAACTGCTCAGAGACAAACTATGTGATCATCTCACTCAGTGTGCTCTGTGTGTGTGTGTCCATCTAAATATCTAAGTGTGTGTGTGTGTGGGTGTGTGTGTGTCTGTGTGTGTCCTGGGGGAACTCCTGTCTCGGCTCTGTCCCAGGACCCCGGAACCTTCCAGAACACCGGGACCCGACCACAGAACAAACGGCCCCGTCAGCGTGATTTATCGACCATTCACCATCAGGTCAATAACACACACACACACACTCACACACACACACACACACACACACACACACACAAGACACAGAAACACACACACATATATGAAAGCATGTCGACGCACACATGAAAAAGTTACCTGAAAGAATGTGGACACAAAAAGATGTGCTTAGGCAGATGTGCGCACAAAAATGACGCATGAAAGCGTGTATGAAAGTGGGAGGAATGCGCTTCTTTTGATATAAGAATGGTAACAAAAAACAATGGCCGAAAGAGAAAGAAATAAAAGGACGGAGGAGCTGAATAACTCTAAAAGGAGCGATGAGGAGTCAACCGATTCTGATCAGCAAAAGAAAGAAGTAAGGGGAGGGGAAGAGAAGAAGAGGATGGAGACGAGGAAGAGGCGGATGGAACGGGCAGTGGGAGCAAAGGAGGGAAAGTTTGTGTGTGTGTGTGTGTGTGTGTGTGTGTGTGTGTGTGTGTGTGTGGGGTTGAAGTAAACATCGATGCTGGATGAATGCAATTTTTTTTTCTTTTCTCCTTCTCCCCATCTTTCCCCCTTCCTTCTCCTCCTCCGAGCGAGAGAACAAGAGGCACTACATCATCCCGACAGGCGGAGAAAGAGAAGAGAGGGAGAGAGAAAGAGGGATTGTGACGGAAGGATAAAGGGCTATCCGTCTCTGTCTGTCACCTCATTCATCGTCCCCTGCTCCGTCCTGCCGGCCCATCCGTCATCCGCTGTCACACACAGAAAATACACACTTTCACACACTCGACAACAACTACGACAAACACACACACACACACACACATCAAAGACGGGCAGGCATACACACAAACTTTGACTCACTCTCCGCCCTGTTTCACACATTCACTGCGATGACACACAAACGGACACACTACGCTCGGTTTCACACACACACACTCACTCACACTCTCCGCCCTGCTTCACACATTCAACGATGACGGACACACTAACACACACATCCGACAGAAGACATTCGAAAGAAATAGGGCACACTAAAGCGCGCACACGCACGCACGCACACTCCGCCCAACATCCTGTATTCTCCAGAACACAGCAGAGATGTCCAGTTCTGTCCCTCCTCTGACCGGTTCTGGTCTGTTTTTTCCCAGGACCCCGAAACAAGACGTTCCAGCACACAGCCGGGCCACTTCCTGCACTAAGCTGTTTCTCAATATCAGGTCCGAGGACCCAGGGTCAGGCACTGGGGAAACTGGTAAAGTGGTCCTCTGCTGGTGTCGAGACATTTTCACCTGATGGAGGACAATCTGACGAGTGTTTCACATTGGGCTGTCCTCGACTAAGGAGATTCCTATTCACAGAACACTCAAGATTTTGTCCTTTTATCAATCAACCAGATGGTTTAATTGACAGATCTGTAAAACTGAGATTTTCCACAAAGAATCGCAAGAGATGTGCTCATAAGTTTCTTGAAAATAAGTCATTTGGCATGAAAAAGTTTAAAAAATTACTAATTGACTAAAGAAATATTAGTCTACTAAGGACAAATATAAAAATGGTCCTTCTTAAGTCGTTAAAGCCAACATCAAATTAATCACGAGTCACCATAGATTAAAAAAAAAGGAATGTTTGTGACGGTGATGACGTTCGACTAGTAGAAAAGAAATGTCTCTAGAGCAGGGGTCTTCAATGTTTTTTACGCTAAGGATCCCTTACCTGAAAGAGGGATGGAGCAGGGACCCCTACTGTATAAGTTTAAGTTGCATATTAAATTTGACTCACAATAATAGACCTGGGTTGGATTCCCACTGCGATATATTAACCAATGTGTCCCTGAGCAAGACACTTAACCCCTAGTTGCTCCAGGGGAGTGCAAACTCTGACATATATAGCAATTGTAAGTCTGTAATGTAATAACAAGAAGGGTGGCCTAACACCTTTACAGATTTTTTTTTTTTTTTTTTTTTTAATTAAATGGTGCATACAATACCAAGCTGCTTTTAAAATAAAAAAATGTTGATATATTCATATATTTAAACATCATGTTTTAATGTTGAAATTTGGCACAGTGAATCCTACAGCTAAACTGTATCTGTGGATGGCTACCCTATGGCTATCTTCGCTGTAGGCTAGTACACCTATCATAATGTGTACATTAGATGCAAGGTAATGTATTTTTTATTTTTTTTGAAACCATCAAACGTTAATTTGGCCGCACCCCAGCAGCAACTCTAAGGACCCCCAGGGTGTCCCGGACCACCTGTTGAAGATCTCTGCTCTAGGCGTTTGCTGCTAATAGAGAACATAGCAGCGTTTCCCATCAATTACCTAGACTGTGGTGGCCTGCCACAGTCAAATTTATCTTGCCACTGTTTCATAATGAACCAAATGCATTTTTATACTTAACATAAAGGATGTCGACCGTTTGCGCCATTGCTTCAGCAAAGCATCTGCCACTCAGATGTGGGAGTTCAGCTGTAGTAAATGTCATCGACATACATTGACGCTCTTGCAAAATTGTTGAAGAAGCTTCTTCTTGCCAAATAAGTTACTCTTTTGTGTGCACCATACGTTTCTTTCTTTTCTTTTACCTATTCATCTTCTCTTTTGTAAACTTTCTCTGTAGCTGTGGAGCTGGGTAGATGACCATATTTTCATGAGGGACATTTGTTTGCAATCAGTTTGGTGCATGTTTGAAATCCAACAGAGAATGGCCAAACAACGGAAAAATTTGACAAGAGAAAGGACGACAGCAGAGATGGTTTTGGTGGATGGGGCAAAATAAAGAAAAGGCAGAAATGATGTGAGAATGTTGGAGACAGACAGAAAACAAGAGAAAATACAAGAAAAAAAAACAGGGATGGAAGTGGACAAGCAAAGATGAGTAGAACATGAGATGGAGGAAGATTGTTGTAGAATAAAAAAAATTGAGGGCAAACAAAAGAAAGAAAAAAAAAAATCAGAAAACCAAATGAAGGAGGAAGAGAAAGTCTTGGAGGAGGAGGACTGGGGGAGGGAGGTGTGAGGGAGGATGGGATGAAGGATGAAAAGGACAGGGGGGGTAGAAAAAAAAAAGATAGTGGAGAGAAGAAAAAAAAAAACAGAGAAAGAGAAAACGAAGGAGAGAGGACCACGGGGGAGACAAAGACCTACTTGTCTCAAGTCACTGAAGGCCAGAAGCAACGTGTCACCCTGGAAGCCTGCGACCGGGCCGGCTCTGGCAAAACCTGTGGGAAAATACAAACCCGCCCCCCCAATCCACCCCCGGAGAGAGGGAAGAGAGGAGGAGGAGGAGGAAAAAAAAAAAGAGGGTGAAAAACGGAATAATAAAAGACCTGGTCGGATTTGCTATGCATCGGGATAGATTGGCAGACAAATGACAGCCGGGGAGGGGGAGGGGGGGGGAGGGTGTTAGAGTCATGTCGCTGGGTCTTGCTGAAAAAGAGAAAGAGAGTGTGCGTGCTTGCGGGTGTGAAAGGTTTTGTAGTGTGTTTAAATGCAGGTTGTGTGGACGATGGAGATTTTCTAGCATTTGTCTTGCTGAATGTGTGGGTGGTGTGAGACTGGTGTGTGTGTGTGTGTGTGTGTGTGTTTATTTGTTGTTTATACAGGACTTCGCCTGCACGTTTGAGAACAGTTGACGACTGTTGGATTTTGAACCCAGGGTGACGCCTGTGTGTGTATGTGTGTGTGTGTGTGTGTCGGGGTCGTACGGAGTGTGAGCTGGGGTCTTGGCGTCAGTTGGCCCCCGTAAACAAGCCGACTGGTATTCCGAGCGAGGGAACGAGAGAAAAGAGGAGTGCCGCAAAAAGAGAGAGAGAGCAAGCCTGTAGCTAATCTCTTTCACCTCGGGACACACACACACACACACACACACACACACGCAGAAACACAAGGCCATACACACCACAGCAGTGATTACACGCCTGCCATCTTCAGTGACCCCAATGCGCGCGCACACACAAACACACACACATGCACACGCGCGCACACACACACACACACACACACATGCACAAGACGAGCTCATGAACTGTCTAACCTAACCTTTCCTCTCATTTTCCAACCAAACGTCCATATACTACCTGCCAACTTTTAGCTGTGTGCTTGGCCATCAGGTGGTATTTCAGACTTGACGTGCTGCGACGATAGCTCAGTTCACAACGACAAAACACACAGATCACGTTGGTCTCGTCAGTGGAACCATTTGGCAAGTTTAAAAAAAAAAAGTAAACTTTCCATCCAGAATCTTATCGGTGTCCATTTTGGCGTCTCACGCTTGCCATCCACTCAAAACGTAACGTTACTACTTTTTGGCCGGCTCGCAAGCCCATCGGCGTGTGAGCGGCGTGCCCGTTTGTTTCCGGTCTAGCTAGAGCCGGTGTGGTGCTGTAGTTTTTCTAACGTTACTAGTCGTTGCAACTGCGTTGTGAGAAAACTACAAAGTTTGCTTTAAAATGGGTTTGCGTTAACGCGTTTTACCGGCAGTACTAGTTCTTAGCATACCTGTTTGCTATTTCATGCCTCTTTTGCTATTCATTTGATTGCTCGGTTTTATTATAGCATTGTATTTGCACTTGCTCAATCGGCATGTTTTTGTATTTATCGCGTGTTTTTTCAGTTTAATGTACAGCACTCTGAGCTACACCCTATTATGAAAGGTGCAATAATTTCAATGTCTATATTTTCCCTTCCTTTCACATTTGTCATATATTAAGATTTTTTCAATGTGACTTTTTCTATCTCCCCCATTTTCAAGCCTCATTCTTTTGCTCATTTTCTCCTTTCCCAAGCAGTTTTTGTCTCCTGCTTCCATCCGTTTTTGTCCATTTTGTCCCTATGCTATCTCATTTTATTGCTCCATTTTTTTGTTGTCCTATGTTAAAAAAAAAAATTTAAAAAAGGACACTACCCACCCAGGCCACCCTCTGTTCAAAATGTTACCCTCAGGCAGACGGTGCAGATCCATCAGGGCAAAAACAAATAGATAAATGTTTTTAACCCAACTGCAATACCTAAAATCAATTCTGCTAAATTGAACTGAGAGTCCATTCAGGGAACGCGCAATAAGTGGGACTGTATGTAAGGATGCTGCTGCTGTGTGTGTGTGTGTGTGTATGTTGGTATGAATGCCTGTTCATGCTGCTTTTGGATACCATTTATCTTTTTATTCTTTTTTTTTTTTTAATTAATCACTGCCAGGTCAGTACTTTTATAAAATGTTGTTGTGACAATGAAAATATTCTACTTGCTACTAGTGAGAATTCGTAGGTGAAATTTCCGTGATCTTCTTCCTGGTTACCTCCTGTCTCTTCATCTTCTTCCCCCCATCATCTTCTCTTTCTTCTCTACACATCTACACTCATCACACTGCCTCCTTGCGCTTACTTATACGTATAAGTTTTTCCTCCTCCAACCCTCTTCCTCTCAATCTTTTTCCACTTATTCCCCCAGTCATTGGATTCATTTCATCTGTGCCTCGCTTTTCTTTTCATCTGTCACAATCCTGAAATTCCTCCTTTTATTCAGTCTCTAATTCCTCTTTCTTGTGCACCCCACTCACTTCCTGCTCCTTTCAAACTCCAACCAATAATTTCTCTTTAATCCCCCTGTTTTTCCCCCTCTTCTCTTCCTTTCTTCTGTAGCTACTCGTCTTCTGCTTTTTTATATTTCACACCTCTTTCCTTTAATCCCATTTTCCCTGCCCTCTTGTCCCTCAACCTCTTTCATCTCATTCTGCTCTCACCTTCTACATTATCCCTTTTTCCCCATTTAATCCCTTCTCAGTTCATGTTCTTTCTTCAACACTCTCCAATTGTGTGCTTTTCATAACTTCATTCATTTTCCATGTCCACTGTTCTTTTGTTCAATCCTTCTTTCATACTTCGCTACTGCTCTGTTCATCCATTTTTCATTGTTTCTCACATCCTCTGTGGCTATGTATCCTCTTCTTCTGTCAAATGTTCCCACGTCGCTCCACTTTCTCGCCGCTCCTCCTACCTTCAATTTCTCACCCCCTTAGACATTTTTATTTCTTCTTTATAAACGTGGTGTAACAGTCCCTTACCCCTCCTTAATGCTCATTTTAATCTCTCCTCCCATCCTCTTTGTACTTTTCCATTCACCTCTTTTCATTAATCCCTTGTTCGTGTTCCTCTCTCTCACATTTCATTCATCCTTTTCCCTTTTAAATGTAATCCCTCTTTCCCCCCATGTTGTGGTTTCCCTTCTCAGTTTTTCTCTGCACCCTTTGGAATTACTCACATCTGTCAAATTCTTCGCCTTTTCTGATTCTTTTCAATTCCATCCATCCCTCTACTGTATCCTCAACGCCCTTTCCTTCCACCCCTCTCCATCCTTCCCGTTAGTCTTCCCTCTGTCTGTCCTGAATAAGTAACTCTGTAACCTCCTAACCCCTCCACAGCACCGCACGCATGTCACATCGCATCACACACACTGTGATGCGAGATCCGCCCCGTGACTCTAAGAACCTTGATCATGTAAAAAAAAAAGTCGAGCCAGAGACGCCTCGCGTTCTTTCATTCCTCCCCCTCTCTTTTATCTGCAAGTGCTCTGCATCTTCAACTCTCCGAAAAGAAGGCAAAACGGGGAAGGGAGCGTGGGGGAGGGAGGAAGAAGAAGAAAGAGCATTGATGATATGATGGAGAGATGGGAGTAGAAAGTGAGGATAAAAGATGGAGGCGAGAGCGGGGAAAGGGTGTGAGAAGTGGGGGAAGAAAGCAGGAAAAGGAGAAAAGAGTAGAAAAAATAGAAAAAGGGAGATGAGGGGGGCAAAAGTGACATGTAAAGATTTTCAAATAACAGAGGGTATCAAAGATGCTCTCCCCTAACTTTAACCAGCTGATCCATAGCGCCCCCTGTGCTCTCACATGCAAACTGCACTCAAGTTTGCTTTAAAGCGCGCACAAAAATGTTCACGTGTGTGTGTGTGTGTGTGTGTGTGTGTGTGTGTGTGTGTGTGTGTGGATGAATAAAGGAGATAAGACAGATCAAAAATGCAAGGAAAGATGACAGAAGTAGAGAAATTATAGAAGGAACGATTAAAAGAGCAGAGGAGGACACAGAGGAAAGCGCGAGGCAGAGAGGGCAACATGGAAAGGACAAAACAAAGTGTATGTGCAGCAAATTAAGTACTGATGGGTCTGATATGAATGACAAAGTGGGTGGGGGTGATTTAAAAAGTAAACGTGGACACTCACCCTCGCACTCCTGGACGTCGGTGTTGAGCTGGTGCAGCGCTCCCACGGAGATCTGTCTGACCTCCGGGTTGAGCAGGAGCTGCATCAGGGAGGTGGAGATGTGTTTACAGGCCGACATGCAGGCCGTCTGGGCCACTTTACCCTGAGAGAGAGAGGGAGAGACAGAGGGAGAGACAGAGAGAGAGTGAGGTCTCCATGGAACGCTGACAAAGTTTCATCTAGTGTTACAAACCAGTAACATTAAGTGCATCACTTCCTGTGAACCTGAGCATTGCGGTCATGAACTGCATGAACGCTGTGTGAAAATAGCAAAACAGACTACTCCAAAAAAAAAAAAATACATTCACAGAGATCAGAAGTTCAGGTGCACTTTATCATGTTACACACACACACACACACACACACACACACACACACACACACACACACACACACACACACACACACACACACACACACACAGCTAATAAAGTGTGCTGCATTCAGGTGCAGTCAGAATGATTAAGTAGCATAATAAGAATAAAAGCACCGGATGAGGAAGTACATGACAACACATTAATACAGAAACCAAAAAATGTGTGTGATTGTGTGCGTGTTTGTGCGTGCGGACATGTGTGCAATTTCAGTGACCAGTCGTGGTCCTGGTCGTGACCTCTGCGTCTGCATTCCAACAGAATGAAGCAAAGAGATGAAACAGAGACTGAAAAACTAAAAAAAAAATGAGGTAAAGGTTGTAAAAGTACTGGAGGGAGGGAGGGAGGGAGGGAGGGAGGGAGGGAGGCCCAGGGGGACACTGAAGAAATCCAAAGCAAGGAAAGTGAACATCTTTCTTGTGATCGTGAGACAGCCCAATTTCATTTCCATTAGTGTTTCAATTGCTTTTCCTACATTTAATTATCACAATTTTGTCACATTTACAAGAAAACTAAAGTCATCTAAACCTCTGGAACCTCTGCGTGTAATAAGGAGCATAAGAAGGAGAGGAAGTTCATGTTTTCCTGCAGGGCCTGACTACCTAAATGACTCCTGACGTGACTTTGATGTGACACAAACACACCTCCAGGTGATTAACAAACACCAGACCTGTCGCTCCAGCCCTGCATGTTTAAGTACCTTCATTAATCACACAGACCCACCATGTGCAAATAAACACACAATCAGACACTTATAAATGTGTAATTGTGCACACCATGTTTAGCTTTACGTGTTGGTGAGAATCTGTAATACTCATTTAATTGCACTGTGAGTTTATGCAGCTTCAATCGCACATGTGACTATGTGTCGTTTGGTCACAGTGAATATTTCGTTAACATGATTTGCCCACAAATGTGTGCACTGTGCACTTGAATAGTGTTGTTTGGACTGAGATTTAAACAGTCTATTGTGTGTTCAGACTTCAACATTTGCTTTCATAGAAAAGGAAGAACATGACGTGATCATTTATATATGGGATTTCATTGCTCATTGACCCCACCCATGTTAGTGGGTTATGCCTCTTGCATTAAAAAGAAAAGCAAAATTCAGGGAAAATCAATTCATCTCAATAATTGCTGAAATTTGTGGATTTGCTCAGGAGCCTGAAGCAAACCTGCAAAAAGTTGACCATCAACTTTGGTTTACATAGAAATGAGAATCTGCATTGTTGATCAACAGCAAGCTGTCTTAAAAAGGTTCAATGTGTAGGAATTTCTCCCATCAAGCGTTGAGATCATACATTGCAATCAACTCTCTCACACTACGCAGTTCAAAGTATGTATTACAGCTACGGTAGCTTCAAAAAGCCGGTCTCTTGCTATTTTCAATCTCCTTTTTCTGGGCTAAGAAGAAGACTCACATTACTCAAATTTGGATTTTGAAATCTATCTATCTATCTATCTATCTATCTATCTATCTATCTATCTATCTATCTATCTATCTATCTAGACACACACACACACACACACACACACACAGTAACTCTTATGTATAACTCTTATCTGGCTCAGTGGTTTAGCACTTCTTCCTCCGGGTGCTCCGGTTTCCTCCCACCATAAAAGACATGCATGCTGGGTAACTAGGACTACAGTTGAAAATTAGCCGACTGGTTAACACCGGCGCAATTACAGAAATGTTGATTAATGTGCATTGTCCGAATCAAATAAATCAATCTTCAACAGAGGTCAACAGTTGGGTTCCTAGTGCAGAGGAGATGAAAACCACCAGCTAATGAAAACAAATGAATGAACCAAGACGTACAAGACACATTCCTTTGAAGTTATCACACCGATTTGTTTTTTTTAAAGATTTTTTAGGCTTTTCCACCTTTAATTTTCTACAGGACAGTTAAGTGACAAAGGGGAGAGAGGGTGAAGACCTGCAGGAAATCGTCACAGGTCGGATTTGAACCTTGAACCTCTGCGTTGAGGCATAAACCTCTCAGTACATGTGCGCCTGCTCTGCCACTGATCCAACCTGGCCATGGTCACACTGTTTATTGGCAAACAGTATTTAGGAAATGAATAAATGATAAGAACAATTCGATTAAGTTTTTTTTTTTTTTTTTATTTGTGTCCCAGCCAGCGGCTCAACTCGGCTGCTGCTGTAATAAACTGGTTTCCCCTCGGAGATCCATAAAATTAATCTTATCTTATATAAGAAACCTGACAGCGGCAGAAAGCTCCAATTGTAGCTGTGGGTGAACTGAGGTCAGCCTCAGGAAAAGAGTCTGGAGCGCAGTTCATTCAAGAGGCAGCCCTCACCTCAAAGGGAAATCAAATTACACACACGGCGCACACGTGCGAGCACATATGTTCATGGAACACACACCTACGACTGGCCGGATATCCTCAAATACGACACTGGCCTCTGAACTTTGAACACACGCATACACACACACCCCCACCCACCCCGGGGTCAACTATCATAGGGTTATATTGAGCGTGAAATAGGCTAATTCTATTTACATATCCTGAACCTAAGCTAGCTGACACACACACACACACACACACACACACACACACACACACACACACACACACACACACACACACACACACACACACACACACACACACACACACACACACACACACACACACACACGTTTGTCTGACAGAAATGGTGTTGTCTCAGAGTTCAATACAGACGACTGGAAACCATTAGCCTGAGGCATACTGGAGGAAGGGAGGGAGGGAAGATAGGTGAAAGGAAAGGGTTGAGCAAAGGTGAGCAAAGGTGAGAAAAGAAAGTAAAGGAGAAGAAAAGGAAAGGGAAAATGTTGAGGAAAGGTGAAGAAAATGAAATGAAAGGAGTGGCGAGGAAAGGAAGACAAAAGTGAATGAAATGAAAGGAAAGAAAAGCAAAGGCAAGGAAAGCACTGGAAAAGAACAAGGAGAAGAAAAAGTGAGGAATAGAGAAGGCAAGAGAGAGGATAGTTAAGTAAAGAATAGGAAAAGTGAGGAGAGTTGAAGAAAGAAAAAGGGAATGAAAGAAAAGCAAAGAAAAAGAGTTGAGGAGAGGAAACCTAATCAAAGGCAAGGTAAAGAGATAAAACACGAGGGTGGACAGCAGCACAGATTGAGGAAGGAAAGAAAGTGGAGATGAATGAAGAACGGAAGGAGCAGAGAAGGAAGGAAAGGAGGGAAACAAGATGAGGGTAAGAAGGTGAACATTAAAGAGAGAGTGAAGTAGAGACGGATAGGAAGGATGCTTCGTCTCCATTCTCACTCCCTCTATTCCTAAATCTTTCCTCCTCCTCCTCCCTCCCTCCCTCCCTCTAGCTAACGAGAGACGTTCATCAAAGAGCTCATTAAAAGCTACTCAGCTGCTAACGGCTGAACAAATAGACAGAAAGAGAAAGAAAGCAGGCTAGATGGAGGGAAAGAGGTGAGGGGAAAGGATGGGGAAGGCTCAGGCAGAGTGGATTGGGGGGGTGGGTAGATAATCAAGAAGTAGGAATAAACGAGGGAAGTGGAAGGAAAAGGAGGAGTAATGAAAGGAATACAGACAGATAAGAATGGCAGTAAATTGTGCTAATAAACACACACATCTCGCTGTCTGCCTCAATGTTCAGGAGCTGAAAATGTCATTTAATGAGACATTTATTTAAATATTCAATATTCATTGCAATGTGAAAGTGGTCTGTTAAATCTCAGAGAAACCTTTTTAAATCTGATGGATTTTTTTTTTTTTTTTTATATTTGCTTTTACTTTCCAGCGGTGCCAAAAACATATCTGTTTAGTAATGCCAATTTGTTTTTTTATGGTCAAAAAAATCGTAGCAGAGAATCGGGATATCAATTCTAAGGTAAAAAATGGTGATTCATATTTCCCCCCCCCGAATCGTGCAGGCCTCTGTTCAGTTAGCTGCACCAGCGATCGTCATTAATAATGACAAGTTCTTTCCAAATGCTGTGGTGATTTTAACGAGACAGCGCTCTAAAGGTACTGAGTACACACTGAATAAATACAATGAGTCTTCGGTTTAAGATATGTTGTGGGGCATAATTCCACACACAAGGCTTTATTAAGATCTTGTTTGTACTAAATTGAATCTACAACTTCAAATTAAAAGACTCAAAAGACAAATTTGTTGGAGAAACCACAATCCTTCATATGTGAAATCGGTCAGAGTAAAAACAGATTGATTTGCATCCCCAACGAAACTATAAACCTCCTACTTGGGACACAGTTTGTTTTGAAGCACTCCCAGCTGAATACAGCTTCGGCTTCATAATGCTGGAAGCAGGTTGAGTTAGAAACAACAGCACGGTCAAAGTCGCTGCTCCGCAACGCCATAACGCACTGATTCATGACTCCTGGAAGGGATTCGACACGGTGTATAATATGCTCTCTGTCCATCCAGGAACCTGTCAGTCAAATGAACAGCAAGCTAGGGCAGCCAAAAGTCAAGAGGTGGGATCACCGCAAACAATAATGATACTGACGTGCAACACCCAGGGTTCAATGCTGCTACGACAACAACACAGGTCTTTATTCTAATTTATGACTCGGAAAACAAACAAAAAAATGGGAATCTACCTATGACTTACTTTCACATAGTCAACCCTCCAAATCACCGTAAAGGGAGCAAATCCAGGTCCAGTCTTGTGGAACAATCACATTACTGCGTTATGGCAGGTATTTGTTCGTGTCAGTCAAGAAACGCCACAAAAATGAAGTCTGGACATTTTGGGTACATTTTTGTGAGTGTTTTCTCTTTGAATGCAACCTTGACAGACACACACACACACTTTTTTCATTAATGACTATAAATACAGACAAGGAAGGGAACACCAGACATGCTCTCATCTTCGTCTTAAAGGGATAGTTCAGATCTTTTCAAGTGAGGTTGTATAAGCTATTTCTCCATTACATTTTTTATTTATTTTTAACACATTTGTATTGTACTGAGCACAGTGACAATAAAAGATCTATCGACCTCTCTATCTTTAGTCAGTGTGTTACCTACAGTAGGTGGCGGTTGTTACATTTACATCAGCTTATAAAAAGCAACTGAAATATGATTTTAAAATGTTATTACTGAGCTCTTCCAGACTTTAAATATAAAACAAACTATTTTTTAGAGTTAGATATAAAGTGGGGATTTTAAAATAAAGGCACATTTTCAAGTTTATGACATGTATTGATATTTTCACTTTGCATAAATGGCTTTTCAATCGTGGACTGAATCAGCAGCTAAATTTTAGACACCTATCTATATCCACAGGTGTACACAAAATTTTAAACATTTTCACCGCTTGACCTTGCTGTCAGACAGCTCTTTACGACGGGGAACTGAAGCCGTAATCTCTGCTCTCTTCAAAGCCACCAGACTCATTTGATAAAAGCATCAATTTTACGTTGCAGACCAAGGGAGTGGCTACTCTACCGCTGCCTCGACCGGTTAGTTTGTTGGTGCCATTGTGTGACTTTGGTGAATCTCTCTTTGCTGATCTTCTAAGAACGGTGACGCCGTTATCAACAGAGTATTGATTGGTCAGTTGACGGTGCTTTTAAACCTGCTCATAACCTGCTCCCAACCAGGTTTGGTGTTCAGCATCAGTTACCACGGCGATTTAACCCGGTGTGATCCACCGTGGTGATATGGAAACCCTGGGTTGAACCTGAAGTCACGATTAATCGTTATAAAATAGTGATCTCGAATCACACTATTCAAGATTTAATTTTTTAAATAACTTTGATTAAAACAAATTATATAAATAAATTTAATTTTGAATCAAAATAACCCTTTAAAACACCAAAGTCAAAAGTAACACTTTTGAATTTTTTTCTCTTATTCTTTCTGTCCTTTTTTTCTCTCTTTTGTTTCTCAGTTTATCCCCCTTTAAATCCACTTTTCACTTTGTTAACTCCTTCATAAGCTACTTTGTTTCTTTATTTCCATCTCTTGCAGCATTTTCCATTCTTCCGCCGATTCCATTTTCTTTTACCTCGTTTCGGCTTTCTCTCTGCAACAATCGGTTAGTTTGAAATACACAGACTTGGGATAAGTACCTAAAACAATCCCACACAAAAGACCTGAAGTATCCCTTTGAATGTTAACTATTTTCAAGTTTTAGAGTAGAGCAGACATCCAAAGGATTTGAGTTGATGTTGCAAACTGCCAAAGTTTCTGGTGCATTATCCTAAATGCGGACAAATTTGTTTAGCACTGGCAGGTGGCTGGTTACAATTTGTCCCTGGTTGGGACAAATATTTGGGCAAATGAACACAGATTCAGGCAAAACGTGCATCACTTGCTTCCCTGGTCATCTCACATGCTGGTTGGTAAACTCTAAAGTGGGGATTTTGGGGTAAAACTTGAAGGGTTAACAAGATCAGTCAGGGGTTGGTAAACATCACTCCGTTACCGTAACAAGCCAGATACTCACCGGTAAGGTAGCGTGTTCTACGGGCGTTCCCTACGGTAAGAAACATAAACCAGGACATTTAGTAGATGGCAAAAAAAACAATAAAACTTGTGTGTTATTAATGGGAGACATGAAAAGTTGAGGGAAATCTGAGACAGTGTGACGACTGCTTGGAAAAAAACCCACAAAAAAACCTCCTCAATCAAATCTCTTTCCCCGTCTAGTATTTATTGCACATGGACCCTTGAGATGATGCTAATCTGCCTTTATCCACTTTGTTGCGACATGCTGAAGCAGAATGGACAATGCAGTTAAGTCCTAGATGCACAGAAGAAGAGCGGGCCGTCAGAACCCTCTCGCTGCACAGCAGAACACTGATCAAGGAGCTCACGAGCCATAAAATTGAGAGCACTATCGTCAGAGGAGAATCCAGAATTTCTTTTCTAATTTTCACATGATTATTTTCACTCCTGGGGGGGGGGGTGGGGGAGGCTTTTCATGCCTTCCTAGGATAGCAATAAACTCTTAATGGTATTATTAGCTCTTGGACAGGGCAGCATTTCCCTCTCCGGTGAGAACTGGAACGATATACCCCACTGTAAAGTTGTTGAAGAAATGTGAGCCCGCTGAGCTTTCTTCACACACGTCTGCTTCCAACTAGTTACATTTAGAGCTGTTAAAACGACCACATAAGCGCGCATGCAGGCACGCAGAGAGCGCCAGACTGGAAGAATGCTGCTGTGTCACGGACAAATCAGCAATCTAACTGTGTGTGGGGTGTGTGTTGAGTTTCAGTGTGCTGACTGTTAGTTGCATAACATCTTGGATTGTATTTTTTTTCAAAGTCAAACAAATGTAAAACACTTATTCTTGGATCCTTGGTCTCTTTCCAATATCCGTCTTCCAGAGTCCGCAGAGTTTTAGTGCATAGCACTAATACTAGTAGCAGCAGTAGTAGTTGTGGTACTAACAGAGGCAGCAGCAGCGCCAATAGTAGCAGTTGTTAAAGTACATTTTTATTCTTGCATCTCCTGTCTAGTCTACTCCCTTCAATAGTATCAATAGGATTCATTTCTGTGTGACTTTACTCTTTTATATGATCACCTCTTGATTCAGAAGGTCATACCACCCAGCTTTTTAGATCCATAGCATCTGATCTACTTAGGAGGCCCCGCTGTGTATGTGTGTGTTAAAGTGTGTGTGACAGGGTCATGTCTGGGGCTCGTGGGGGTGTAGAAAAAGCTTCTTAGGAGTGCTGGAAAACACTTAGCTCGACCACCTTGTGTGTGTGGCCTTATGGCCTTGTGACCTGCTTTGACCACATCGGTGCAATCATTTTAAGACTGTGTGTGCGTGCGTGTATTCTAAGTTTTACTAGAAGTGTCCATGTGCTTTAAACCCGGGAGTGGGAACGTTGATCATGTGTGCTTTGGATAGTGTACATAAAGGAAGGAAGAAAGGAAATAAATGCTCCACAGCTGATTGCTGAAGGATACAAATACAGAAAAATGCAGTTTTTTGGACCGAGGTTAAGAGCAGGGAATCAGTGGAGAGAAGTTGAGTGCGTTAGCTACAGTAGATGGCAACACGCTCCCCAGTTTGGAGAAGCAGTCAGGAGTACCGACAAGGAAGCTAAGCAATGTACTGCTGTGGACGGGGGCAGTAGCTAAACACATTTTAAATACCTAAAAACAAATACGAAGTTTAGTTCCCGGTCGTAAAGGGCTGTCTGAGCAAGGTAAAGTGGAGAAAATATTCAAAATATAGCGTACTCTTAAACTGATACTTTTTAAAAAGATATTTAACATGCGCATATTATACTCATTTTTAGGTTTACATTGTGTCATTTTCAAAAAACAGGTCTTTGTTTAGGTCTCTGGTTTAGCTACAGAGTGAAACATCTCACTTATATACTATCTTTGTTAGGAGTCGCACATGCGCAGTAGCTCGGTAAGATCACATCTGCTAGATAACTTTCTCCAACTTTGGTCAGTACAAGGCAGGATTAGCTGGGAGACTTCTTCTAGACGAGGGACACTTGTGGAATACCTGCAGAACAGGGACAGGAAGTAGTTCTTTTGGAGATTATGGAGAACTAGTGTGTGTTGTAGCAGTGTTTTGCCATTGAGAATGAGATAGCATGCTAGCGCTAGCATGCACTACGGTTAGCCACCTCGTCTCGGCTAGTGACGTAGAAAGCCGTGCAGATTTTGAACAGCTCACCCGGAGGCTGAAGGCAGAGGACATTCAGAAACCGTATCTAACTCAAAACAGCATGGATGTTTTCCAAGTTTGTATGCGTGTGGAAGCTCCAGAGACACAAAATAACACCCCAAATCCCAGAAAAAGTGATTTTTTTCATAATATGGGCATTTTAAAATTTGTTTAGGTGCTGCCCCAGCCACAGCAGGACATTAGCTTAGCTTCCGTGTTTGTACTCCTGCCTGCTCCTCCAACCTGGGGGCATGCCGACCTCTATCTACAGGAGCTGATACACTGACTATGGAGAAGTAGCTCAAACAAACCACATTTTCAAAAGATCTGATCCATTCCTTTACTACATGCAATAATAGACTGATGAATCGTCTACACATTGCAATACACTCTATACTGATCCGGACAAGAGCGTATAATGTCATTACAGTCAGGCTGTGGAGTCAATAGTCTGAGTTGGTGTATAATCTGGTGCTGCTGACCCGACCAGCTCGCCATTAAATGAGCTTAACGGGCCCCACGTTAACGATCTGACCCATTACAAGCTGATACGAATAAACTAAACAGATTGTCCTGCCCTGTGATGTCTCACACTCACATGGAGGCAGACTAGTGAGCAAGCTCACACACACACACACACACACACACACTACCTGTATATAATATATAAAGTATGTATGCATTCTGTGCTGAATAGTTTTTGTTGAAGATCATTTTTTGGAACATTTTGGCCTTAAAATGACAGGATAGCTGTAGACGGGAAAGGGGGAAGAGAGAGGGCTATGACTAAGCAAAGGGCAACAGGTCAGAATTGAACCTCTGTACATGGGGCACACACACCCCATTGTGCTGAATAGTTTTATCTTAATTTTGGCCAGTAGAACTGTAATGAAAAGTTTATTGCCATTATGCTATGTACTCTATTTCTAATGACCAATCCTATATTGCTGCTTGCAGCTTTCTCCAGAGCCACTATATCCCCGAAATAACTTACAGAAGCCTCCTTAAACCCCTAATATGCCACTAAACTGTATACCACTGAGTTAATTTGTTGAAAACATTGCACCATTACATTTTCCTGAAGAAAGAAATGTTTCAGGTCATGTTGCAGATTCACATTTTACTCACAAAATATCACAATTAGAATATGATGCATTAATTTTATTTAACTATCCAGCATTAAATTGTACAGTTGAAAGCTCCACCTTTAACAGACATTAAATACATTTAAGTACATTGGGCTTTCTTTTCACTTGAAGTAAACATTTGAATGCAGGACTCTACATTTCTATTTAGAGAAAGGGTGAAAAGTAAAGCAAGATGCTGTTTGTCTGGGCCCTTAAATCATAGATGGACTTTATTCAGCCCAAAATGGGAAATTATTATTACGGCAGCAAGTTACAAGGACACAGCACACATACAGAAAATACAAGAAATGTACTATTTTATCTATCTTTTCTATCATCTTTATCATTGTATATTAGGGGTGGGAAAAAATAAATAGAAATCGATACAGCATACTATTGCTATTTTTTAGTGGCAATACTGTATCGATACACAGGCGCCAAATTGATCTTTTATTATATATATGTTGGTCAGTTTGTCTGCTTGACAATCCCATTTTGCAGCAATGAAACTGAAGTGAGATGAACAAAACAGATGTTGACAAAGTTTCCTTTTTCCTTTCATTTGAAATTAGGAAAAAATTAGGAGTTGTTTATGTTTAAAATTGCAATATTGTATCGTGGTATAAGTACCATGATTATATTGTATTGGGAAGCGTCTGGTGATTCCCACCCCTATTGTATATCAGCTAACATTTCAGTAGATTCCCCCCCAAATCACCCTACCGCCAAGTGTAAAGTAGAGTAGATCAGATTAACGATTTTCAAGATATTCAAAACACAGAAAGCCAGACATGCTCAAACACTCACACAGTTAAATGCTTCTAGTTTGCGTACGTGCACGTACGTGTGTGTGTTTGTGCGCGCGTGCGCAAGTGTGCGTATGCGTGTGAGCATGTGTGTGTGAGTGCGTGTGTAAGTGTACTTACCGGCAGGTTGGTGAAGACGCTGAACGTGCTCTTCAGAAAAGCGATAAGGTCAACTAGGTAGTCGCTGGCTTCCAGAGTCCCGCCTCCCTGTCCTGCGGCCATCCAATCGTAATCAGCCAGCTGCAGGAACTGGTCGATCTTGGCGTTCAGGTTGGTGTAGATCTCCTCCTCGGCCGCATGGCGAGCGTCCTGCAAGAAGACAGAGATCAGACACATAGGAATGTGTTTATGTATTAATTAATTATTAATGCACACCTGTCATATTCATTGCCTTACCTTGACATAACTACTGAAGAACGTGAGGCGCATAGAACAAATAATAAAGAGAAGAAAAAAAAAAAAGATGTATGTGTGTTTGTGTTGCATGCCAGGACAATATAAAAAAAAAAACAGGAAGATAGAGAAGGAAGATACAGAAGAAAAGAAAGTTTTTTGGAGTGTACCTTAAAGGTGGAGGTCCCGTACAGCTTGGTAGCGTTTGCTGTGTCAGGGGGAACGTTTGTGATGTTTGATATGAACTCCTCCAGGAAGTGGCAGCACTGCTCCAGGTGGGTGGTGTTTATGATCACCTGCACCAACTGGATACAAACAGGAAAAATTACACTGGGCATGTTTAAGTACGTGTATTTTGTAAAGATGCTTGTGTAGGGAGAGTGAGATTCAGCAGTCTGGCTCAATGCTGCCACCTCCGTAGATGGCCTGCGCGCTACAAGCATGCACAGAGACGTTTACGCTCAGTGCATAGTTCGTTGCAGGATTCTCCAAAACACCAGAGGGCATACATACAAAATAATCTGGGAATAAGCAAGAAATAGTAGAGAAGAAGAAAGCGAAAGTATATATATGGGCGGCCGCTCTACCAATTGAGCTATCCGGGTGCCCTATCTATTCTAATTATAACATGAATGTCATTTATCTCCAAATCAAAATGACTGTCTGCCTGTAACAGAGTTAAGAACACTTTTGTCAACGAAGCAGATTTTTTTTTTTTTTTTTTTCAGCTTTGACAAAATGGTCTCTCGTGGTTGTCCACACTCTCCAGCTAAATGTGTTGTCTTTTCCCAGTGTGGCGTGCCTTTGAACACATCAATAACACTGTTGGACTCTGTGGTCTGCACATGAAGAATCATGCAGATGTTTGGAAAAGGCGAAGCTGCTCGGCCAGTCTTCCTAGCCGACCATGTTGAACGCGGCGTGCGCAGTGGGCGTGTAGTTACAACGCTCCTCAGGTGCACAACCACGCGCTGTGACAACTTGCTGAGCTTTTCCTTTTGTTGTGACGTCATTTTATGACTCCTGAACCTCGTACCGAGAATATCACGGCTACCATAAACCTAGCTTCACGAGAAACTTAAATATGACAAAATAATGTCTACTATACTGTACTTGTGTAACCATGCATTATTTATTTATTTATTTATTTATTTATTTATTTTTATATATATATATCCTATTTTTTTTTTAAACCATGCAATTATAGTAAGTTTTGTCTCTATGACTTCATTTATTCATTCATTTGATTTACTCATTGTTGTGTGAAAAGGTTACAATAAAATAAAACAATAGCACATGTTTAATTTCTACTATAACTTCAGACACCTACTTTTGTTATTGGTTTGACATTTGTCTGGGTATTCTGGGAGTTAATTGAACCCGTTTGGTAAACGATGCAGACATAACTAGGCGCCTCCCGATACAATATCATCACAATACTTATGCCACAATACCATAATATTGCGATTTTTAAACTGATTGCAATATTCTGCGATATATTGCAATTTATAACCTTTTTTCCAACTTCTAATTCAAATGACGTCCCCAAAAGGAAACTTTGTCATCATCTGTTTTATCAAAAAAGATACATTTCTTTGTTCATCTCACTTCAATTTTATTGCTGCAAAATGGGATTGTCAAGTAGACAAACGGACCAACACATATAGAATAATTGATGATACTTGGCGCCTGTGTATTGATACAGTGTTGCTATTGAAAAATATCGCGATACTACGCTTTATCAATTTTCCCCCCCAAACCCTAGACATAACACTCTCTCTTTGGCGTTACATCACGTTCTCGTGAAATGAAATGTTCATTGAGCACAACAAGTGGAAAATAAAAACCACCATTTGGGATCACCGTTCTGCAGTTACAACAACATGTTTAAAAGAGAGGAAATGTCTGTTTTTGTAAGAGTAAATGAACAGGAAAGGTGGTGAACGAAGCTTCTGTGAAAACAAGTTACACTGAAGTTGTGCAACAACGTTAGCTCCTTCCATTTGAGAGATTATTACAAGCGTCAAGCAGAGTTATTTATTTCATTTGTACACATTGGTCATAGACACACACACACACAAAGTACCTCTGCCAGCCCGACATTCTTCTTCTTAATGGCGTAGTGCAGACAGTGGCTGAGGGTTCTGGTCAACAATACATTTGTCGACTTGCGGATCATATCGTCTACCTCCGTGGAACTGAGGACACACACACACACACACGCAGACACACACACACACACACACACACACACACACACACACACACACGAGGGCAGAGGATCAGTGACTGTGCAGAAGTGATTTCTTGCAGGGAGCTGCAGCGTCTGGAAGCCAGTACAAACATTTTAAGTGAATTTCTCAGTCTGTGAAACTCTCCGTTTGGAAAAAGTCTAAATGTCAGCCAATTCAAATGAGTACAATACCATGTTATTAGCTGTCAGGCTCATTAGAAGCGCAACAGTGTCTTAAATCTCCTGGTGGAAATAATTAACCTTAACCACTGAAAGAAAGAAAAAAAAAAAAAAAGTTTGAGACTCAACAGATTCAAAAATTGCCCCTAAATCAATAACATTTCCACAGACTGTTAATAACTGCTAAACTGATCCAAAAGCCTTTTTCCATTTGCTTCCTGTCCAGAGAGAGAGAGAGCGAGAAAGAGAGAGAGAGAGAGCGAGAGAGAGCGAGAGAGAGAGCGAGAGACACACACATTACATATTTTAAATATATTTACCCACCCCAGTCCTCGACAGACTTTAAATAGACATAAAATGACCACCTCTGCACAGCCAACGAGGCATGAAGAAAGCCAGCGGGCTGTTCCACCTGAAACAGGCTAAGATTTCCTGTTAAAACAAGTGTCTGATGGCGCTAATCAGACCTACTTACAAAACCTTTGACATACTATTCGTTTTGTTATGTTTGAAATGTGAATGGTGTTTTGGTGAAGAAACCCAGACAAATTTCTGCACAATTCTGCGTGTCCAGGAAGGTTTTTCATGGCAGCGTGTGTCTCCCTGGCTGTGCTTTGTCTCCTGTTTAAATAACTGGGTTCCTGGAAGCATCAGACTGCACAAATAAAGATCAACTGAGGCATGCTGTTTTGACATCCAACGCGAGGTTGGGCACACTCACAGGAGAAGGTAAGAAGAAGCAAATGAAGTCAGAAATGGACAAATATACAAAACACATCAAAAGCTACATCGCTGATGCTTGAAATGTTTGAGTTTCGTAGAATGTAGATTATATCCACGACGTTCTGTTTCCGGGATCGTTCAGGTGCCGCCGGATCACGCTCTTTTTGCCCGGATATCCCCTAGTTTTGGCTTTCTTTGTGTTGGAATTCTAAACTCTGGATTTCTGAGGACTACGGTTACCTGGTCCTCAGATCTCTGCAGGGTAAATCTAGACAGCTAGCTAGGCTATCTGTCCAATCTGAGTTTTCTGTTGAATAACTAAAACAACTTTTTAACGTACACATGTTTCACCAAAACAAGTTCCTTCATGAGGCTATTTTGCAGCGGCACCGTGGCTCTGTCTGGTACTTAGCAACACCCATGAAGATTGTGATTGGTTTAAAGAAATGCCAATAAACCAGAGCACGTTTGCCTCATCCATTTTAGTTAGATAACAAATACACACACACAAACACAGAAAAGGTCAGAGGAGGTCAAACACACATCACACAGGGAGAGAAAATCAGCTCATTCACTTTCTCCTGCTGCGGGATGATGAAGAAGAATCTGTGTTATGCATGTGTGTTCGGGTCCAGAGCCCTGTGGGTAACAAACACATTCCAACCAAATCAGTACATTATCTGTGGCTGGAATTCAACACACACACACACACACACACACACACACACACACAGACACACAGACACACACACGCCTGAGGGAGAGCGAGAGCTGGAATTCCAAAGTCACGTTGTTTCCAAAAAAGCAGAGGAATCCTAAAAACGTTCCGACAATTTGGAGCGGGAGGCGGAATTCCTGGAGTGACAGAAGTGCAGAGTGGACAAAAGAGTGTGCGCGTGTGGAGTGGAAAAAGTGATTGTATGCTAGTGAACTCTCAGTGCACGCGTGTATACACACACACACACACACACAGTATATTTTATATATATATATAAAAATATAAAATAAACACAGAATTTGGATTTTATGTCATTGTATTTATGCCTCCATCAGTCACAATAAATATGCGGTGGTTAATGCTGTCAAAAGAAAGCCAAATGCCTTCAGTGCAGGCATATTTACAGCACAGTGACAAATGGTTGCAGACATGTAGAGGTATTTCCTAAAAATACACGGAGCAAGAATGATGAAAAAGAGCGGTGAAAATAGAGAGACGTTAGAGCGCACCGAGCCAGGAAGCCACAGGTATGCACATACCGTACCACGAAAGGAACCCTGGACAGTGTTAAAGAGCAAACACACACAACGTTCTCATTTGAGTGAGGAGAAGCCACTGTGCTACGTAGCTATGTCCCACACATACATTAGAAATCAACTGGGTTGGCAGCCAAGTACACTCTGCTCTCTTTGTGTGTGTGTGTGTGTGTGTGTGTGTGTGTGTATGTGTGTTGGTTTTTGGAAGATGGAGTGAGCATACTTGCTGTTTCTATCTGTGTGTGTAGTTGCTGGAAGTGTGTGGGTCTAAGTGTATATATAATGACAGGCAAATAAAAGTTCCACTCATACTTTTCTCTCGCCCTCAAATAGCTCCTTAGCACGATTTTCGACATCATTTGTCACTAAACAGCGGCACACTAAATGTCACTGCGGTTGAGCTCTGCAGCTGCTCGCTAACTGAAATAAAGTGACTGAAACATTATGAAAGCGAGAGAGGGTGACTTTAATGTATGAGCATAAAAATTATTGGGTTATGTATGCAGAAGTGAGTATAAATTGGAAGCAGGTCTAGCTTCATGAAAAAAATAAAAAAAAATAAAAGGGAGTCCGTTCAAAAACATGCTAAAGACTTCCTGAAAGCAAAGCTCAGGACGGCTATGTTTCAGTCAACCTCACACCCACATATAGGTCAACACAAGTGTATAATGCTTCCAACATGGGGGACCAGTGTTAGAGCTCACATTACAACAGAAATGACACTAAAAGAAACTATTTTAAACCAATTTGCTGACAAATATCAGAAATCTGACCAATTCTTTTTAACATTGATGCGGTCCACAAAACTGGTGTCACGTGAACAGCCGATGATTTTCTTTTTCTAGCTGTCAGGGTGGCACTGTCCTTTTTTTTTTATTTAAATTTAGGATTTACATGCTGAAGACAAAGCACTGCACCTCTAAAAACCTAGAGAAAACTATTCTGTAGAGATAATGGGTGTTATACAACTAATATATTAGATTCCTCCATTTTAAATTGTTAACTTGGTTAAAAGTCTCGCATTGTCTGGTCTGGCTAGTCCAGAGTAGTACATACGCAATTTGAATTTTTAAATCGCCGGATTGTCTTTGCTTGTGTGAAAACGGTTTTCACTTCCATCTGCGGTTCCCTCCGTTTTCTTTCCCTTTCTTGGCTCGAACATGCTGGCTGAGCGTGCATGCATGCATGCTCTCTCTCAGCAACACCCAGCTTCATTTTCACAGCTCGACACATTCACGCCTACAGTCTCCTAGCGTGGGGCAGAAGTTGGAAGGGGGGGGGGCGTCTACAAGGCCAGTTGTTCTACCTTGAGGCTACAAGTCGATTTCTATCCCAAAAATGTTCAGGCCAGCATCACCTCATCTTCTGAAACATCACCGAGCTGAGCAGCCTTCATCACCGGAGCCTCTGCCAAACCAACACTCATTCTCTGTCACATCTAAAGTCAATTGACAATTGTTTGAATATGTTAAAAAATTGCACACGCACACACACACACACACACACACACACACACAAAAATAGTACTTATAAGCAAACAAGATCATCACCAACATAAGTAACTAAAATGATATTGTTCATGTCTTTGCTTCTGGATGTAAATTCCTACTTTACATCCAGGACACAAAAGGTAAGATAAAAATTGCTATTCCTAGCTGGCATGGCTAAAAACACAAAAGATCTACTCAAACAATTGCACAGCAAAACAAAAATGCCCACGTAGAGGTAGAAAAGTAATGAATATGATACACACTTGAAGTACAAAAGTAGCTAAACATGCGCACACACAAACACACACACACATTCATACACTCCCCTTCCGTTGAATCAGAATTGAGAGCAGAGGTTAAGGTCAGAGTTTAAAGGGATCAATGACCACAATCCTGCTCCATCATCCCGTCTGCTTCCGGACCTGTGCATCTGCGTGTGCCTCTTTGAAGCGGGCAGGAAGGCGTGCAGCCACGGTAACCAGATAGCAGGGTGTGCAGCACCGTAGAAATCAAGACAGGTCAAATAGTGGAGTCATTATTCTGATTGAGAAGAGCGATTAGTGCTGTCTGGTCACCAAGAGACCGGGGAGAAACTGTTACCCAAAAAAACATCCGTTGGGACATTTGTTCAGATGGATTTCAGAATTGTATAAAGAATCCAGCTGATTTTACCGTCTTTTTCTTTTATAGAACTGTTGCTAAAATTATCATTTGGTCATGTTTATTACAACGACAGGTAGCCTGCACGCGTATTAGTGGCTTGTTTTCCCTGCAGATGATTGCTGCAGCATGGCCCAAATTAATTAAGTGCAAGAAAAAACTTTAAACTAAATTTAGACAATTACTAAGTATCTTATTCATATCTTTTATGAGCTGTGGGTGTTTCCTACTGGATTTCCAGTTATGCTTTTAATTGTTTGTGCATGGTTTTGTTTTAGGATCTTGTATATCAATACAAAATCTGTCAAATAGACAACTCGACAAGTGTAAAACTTGCCTGGCAGTAGGGATTTAATCTGGGAGATAATACTGTCGTCATCTGTTTAGTTCGCCTCTGGACGGCCTATATCAGATACACTGATGTGATTGGTGCAGCTCGCCTCTGGCCCGTCTATTTCAGATACACTGATGTGATTGATGCAGCTCGGCTACAAGGGCATAGTTAATGAGCAGCATTTCTCGATGCCAGAGTGACTTGCTGAGCAAATTCAAATTGTGCTCTCGCAAGAACTCTGGATTCCCAGGGTAATTTGCAATGCAAAGAATTAATACATGTGTAATGGCTGGCAGCAAAGTCGGCCTCTTAATGACAAATCTGGAACAAATATGGACATTAAGACTATATATGCCTTAAAGGAATAAATGGTTTTGAATATCCATTTTTTATTTTAGTAACTAAGACTATAAGATGTAAATCAGTTATTATGACAGTTAATGCTATGGTTTAAATGGTTTTATTAATTTTTGCGTTGAGGAAAAAAAAACATAGCACAACAGCTTTACTTCACTGTAGAACGAGTCTGCTACTGAGACCGGCTTTTCCGATTTTGAAACGCAGTTTTTGATTAAATTAGTTGGCCATTGCTTTACATCTAACACACACACACACACACACACACACACACACACACACACACACACACACACACACACACACACACACACACACACACACACACACACACACACACACACACACACACACACACACACACACACACACACACACACACACACACACACACACACACACACACACACACACACACACGTGTCTTTCTTTTCATCCCTTCTCTTTTTTCCACATTCTTCCCTTTAATTAGACAACTTTTTTTTTACCCCCCAATCACTCCTCCTCTTGCCTCCATCTTTTTCTTCTGCCGGTCACGGATCAATGGTACCTCCCTGGTTCCCAGCCCCCACGGAGAAAACACACACACACACACACACACACACACACACACGCACGCGCACACACACACGGCAATGGAGGGACACTTTTGAACATGCAGACACTGAATACAAAATATGCGTGCACACGCACGAGGAGGCGATCATAGGTTAAGGAAAGTGCTATTTAGTTTGAAACCAACAACCAAATCAGAGCTTGACACTAATAACACATATCAAAGAGTGTTTTACTGCAAAATGTGCATGAAAGCATTTGCTTCTTTGTAAGTTTACATAATGCAGTTCAAGTTTCCTGCGTGTGTTCATGTACATTTATATGAGCCAATGTCGTCATGCATGTGTAGCTATGTATGTGTGTGTGTATACCTGTGTGTGCGGGTGGGGTGTGTGTGTGTGTGTGTAGCTGAATCCCAGCTCTGTGGGATCCTCCTGGACAGCGGAAGTTGTTTCCTGATTGCTTGTCTCCTCCGTAGAAAAGTGGCTGCATTGTTGTAGTTAATTCTTCCATCGACGGTGCGCACGGAACAGAAGCTGGGCTTGATTGCTAAGCTGTGGTGTGTGTACAGTATATATGCGTGTGTATAGATAGGCCAAATCTAATGAGACAAAGATCCCTGGTTAGAATGGAAAAATGGACAAAGGAAAAGGCTGCTGCATCCGAGTGTGTGTATGTGCGTGCAGCAGAAAGTGATGTAGAAAAATATTTGTGTGTGTGTGTGTGTGTGTGTGTGTGTGGGGGGTTGGCAAGAAGCAAGTATTATGGTGGACGAATGAAAGGCAATCATTTTGTGTGCTAGTGTACCTGAGATGGAGGTCTTCACAGTATTTCAGACACGCATAGATGAACTCTTTGAGCTGGCAGTAGACCTTTGGCACAAACTCGGAGAAGGGAAGCTTCTTGGGGAAGGGAAGCTGCAGAAAATAAATGAAGACAAAAAAAAAGAAAGTATTAAGTGAGATTTTTTCTGATTTTTACTTCATATTTCAGAGTTTATTTCTTGGGAGCTTCCAAATGAAAGACTTTACTAAAACTACTCTAAAAATGTTTTCCTTTGTCTTTATTTGCTTGTTTGTTCATTTTAAAGTACCGTGACTCTGCCATTAATCTGCTCTTGCCCTCACTTTCATTCCATCTCTCTTTTGCTCTCTACCTTGTCCAGTTCTGGGTCTTGCAAGGGAAACTGGGAAGTGTAGTGTTTGTACTCCTGCTCTGTTGAGACTGGGATTGGGCTGAAGTTGTCCTGGTCCAACACCTGCCTGGATATGAGCAGAGAAGAAGAAGAAAACCAAAATCACAGGTAAATCATTTCCTATCTTCTATTTTAAGACAATTCAAAAGAGGTCAACAGGAAATGAGTGAGATGCCATTAGCCACACACACACACACACACACACACACACACACACACACACACACACACACACACACACACACACACACACACACACACACACACACACACACACACACACACACACACACACACACACACACACACACACACACATCAATCATCCCATTGGGGGTCATTCTAATGCTTGAGGGTTTTTTTGTTTTGTTTTTTAAACCACCCTCCCCTCTTTCACCACCCCCACTTCTTGTTGGCGCTCCAGAGTTCGGACGTTCCAACGTTCCATGGAGAGGCCGTGAACCGGAGAGCGCTCCCTCTCCAACAATACAACACAACATTCCTGTGGCTTCCCCAGTGTGTGTATATGTGTGTGTAAGAGAGAGAGAGAGACATTTGTGTTTGTTTGTCCGTTCTCGCTGTAAGTCCCATTGGTGTCATTGGACAAAAGCGATGGTGAAACAATGGCATGTACACACACACACACACACACACACACACACACACACACACACACACACACACGGGTATTACCCATTCTGAAGGGTAGAGAATGTTCCGGACGTTTGATTTAAAACACTTCCTCTCTCCAGCTGGTCATAAAACTTCAAAACCAGGACGTTTCTCACAAACCAATGCTGGTAGTAGTAGCCCCACAAACTACATGACCTTATGACTGGAAAGGGGCAGGGCAGTGCAGTACACACTCTAACACGTCCTGCAGCAAAAGGTTGGTGATCTCTCAGTAACACTGAAAGTAAAAAAAAAAAAAGTACCTGAAGGTGATGTTCCATTTCTTGAGCAGAATTTCTCCGTACTGCTCCCTCATCTCCAGCAACATGTCAAACAGCTGCGACACTGGGAAACCATAACCCTGCAGGACAAGGAGAACCACAAAGCAACCTGTCAGTTTCCAGACGCACCTCAACATGCAAAAGTGAGCCCTTTCCTCTCCTGCACTGCAACGCTGAACTTCTCTGAACATTACTTGGCGGAGCTAGAAGTGAGAATGCAACTTTACCCTGCCCGCACGCAATTACAAAGTCTGTTGTCTAATGTCCGATTGAGCCCATGTGTGAATGGAGCAGGTCATTGTCCGGAGATCTCGCAGCGAGTGAGTGGGCGTGTCGATGTGGCCGGTGCAAAACCGGAAGAAAACAAACATCTGAGGGTGAAGAAGAAGGGTAATTTACACAAAGATGACTGTCATGACGATGAGATTCGGAAACCTCTGCCGGTAAAAGCCGATGCCGAAATCGAAAGACAGATTCAAGGAGCGGAATAGACGCCAGCTCCGGTACATAACCATGGTGTAATCCACGTTATGTCCTTCCTCCTGCACGCTCTACCCAGGCGCCACCTCCCGCCTAAACCAAACGGAGTATTTCCAGTAGAAGACATGACATGAACGTCTGACATGATCATCTCCTATTGTGTGAAAGGGAAACTCCGCATAATGTCTGGAGTTGATATGAGAGAACGGCCACAGGTGTGCAAGGAGGACACGATGAAGGCTAAACCTTTTACACCTCCAAGCGGGAAACTACTCATTATACACTCTGGCTTGTGTTGTGACAATAACTGCAAAATTACAAAGTTAACATATCTTAACATATAATTATTACTCATGTGCTACTTCATTTATGTCTTCTGCAACCTGAAAGTCCATTTTTTGGTCAGCTTAAGTTACATTTGCTCATGATTAAAAGGGGGCGCTATGTGGGTTTGGTCATTTCTTCACCGTTTTCTCGCTTTATGGTCACAGGTTTCTCTATAGAGCTTCCCCCCCCTTTATCTTTGAGAGGAGATCCAGGGATTATTTTTGTTCGTTTCTAAAGCTACTATTAACTATAGGAAGACGAAATAATAAAAATGTCTTAAAACAGAATAGTAAATACACATTTAGTGATGTTCTTTAGACTGGGTGCACTCAGCCATTCAGTGTCACCTCATCACTTCACGTGAATGACTTTTGAGCATCGTAACTTCACATCACTTCCCTTTGTTCTCTCACACTCCTCTCTGAATGTTTTTCTCCCGTACGGTTTTTACCCACATCCTCTCTATCTCCCCTTCTTCCCTACATCCCCCCATCCATCACACTCAATCCATCCAGGTCAGTTCATACTGTGGAGAATAAATACACAGAGAAAACTGACATCACATGACTGACTTATACTTCAGAAAAGGTCAAATTAAGAAAGAAAGTCTTTCTTTAGCGATTGGCAGCCGTCCATTAATAAACTACAAAACATGCTTTGAACAAGTTTCATGGGCCCCGGGAGTCAAACAGCTTATGCCAAGACAACTGGATACAAGAACAAAACGTTAAAGAAAAAAAAATTTAAAAAAAAAAAAAATTGAAATCAAGAATTTCATACAGCATGTTGTTAACATGGGCTGCCGGGATGGCAATCCTTTCCCTTCTTCACAGTGTACAATGGCTCTCACACTCACACAGACAGACACACAGACAGACAGACAGACAGACAGACAGACAGACAGACAGACAGACAGACAGACAGACAGACAGACAGACAGACAGACAGACATACCTGCAGTGTATCAGCAAAAAGGACAATGAGGTTCTTCAGATCCAGCACCAGGTCAGGGTTGTCACAGTACGACTGCGGAGTCAGAAGAGTGGGTAAGAATGCGCTGCAACTGCTACAGTATTTATGGTAATAAAGTCCAGTCAATGCTGACAATAAATTGCACAGTGTCAGGGTTTTTCCCCATTATAAAGTTCAGATGCAGCCATTGCGCAGCACCTTAGCTGAATGAATTTAACTAAAAATACTTTTTTCAGATCTAATGATTGTAGTTGGGCTTTAAGCTTTTTGTGAGTATTATTTATTCTGTGCTCTAGCTTTTTCAACGTTTTAGACACAGATATTGTAATAATTATGGTCCAAAATAATGTGAAAAAGGGATGCAAAATTACCACAGAGGGACACAAAGCAACCACAAAGTGATGCCAAATGCCCACAGAGACCGAAAACAATTCCAAAAAAAAGAATGACCAAAAAGAGACAACTACAGAAATATATACCATAATCCCACAAAAACACAAAATGTGTTGTGTTGAAAAATGTCACATTTTCTTGAGGAAGGATGCCTACACCCTCCGCCAAATACACGCACCTAAGTCTTTCAAAAGGTTAGGTAACTAACTGAGTTTGTGCTTTCGAGTGTGTATTTGTATTTGGGCTGCGTGTCCTTACAGAGTGCGTCCTCAGGGCGGCGATGAGTTTGGACAGCGCCAACTCCCAAAGCTCCTCCACGTACGCTCTGTTGACCAAACCCTGTGTGGTGTGAAGGACGTGATCCTCCACGACAAAGAAGCTGGCAGGAGGAAAGGAGGGAGTGACAAGAGGGTGAGAAGAAAGACAACAAAGACAGAGCACAATTCATGATACACCAAAATAGTTAGCTTTAAAAGGAGCCGTACAAAACCCGAAGGGTAAAAACTACATAAACAACCATGTGCATTCAGCATTGGCCTAGACCGGTGGGGCGAGTGTGTATAGCTAAAGACACGTCACCCCTTCTCTTCTCTGCTTCTCTTCATAGTCGTCGGATTCATCTACCCGCCCAAAAAAGTTATGGTTACACTTTACTTGAATGTATCGACATAAGAGTGACATGAGACTGTCATAAACAAGTCACAAACGTTTATGACATAACGCTTCTTTTAGTGTTATTCGGTTTTGACATGACAAGTTATGGTTAGGTTTAGGATTCATGTGTCATGACTGTTTTGACAGTTGCATGTGTTCATGACAGTGTCATGTCACTCTTATGTAGATACCTGCAAGTAAAGTGTTTTTATGTTCAGCTGGAGTGGAAAAGTTGATGCAATGATGAAAACAAAAAATGCAATAGAATAAAAGTTATTAAATCATGACATAGACGATTCACGTCACATATTTGTCAATCAAGCTTCAACTGAAGAGATTTAAAAAAAAAAAATAAAAAAGTTTTAGCAAAGCATCAGATCTGTAGAGACTGTAATGATTAAACTAGACATTAGCAATATAAAAGTTTAAATCCGCAACTGTGTGGCCCATTCTTTCCAGAAAAGTCGCCATGATATTTAAAAATCATGACAAGTACTAATGAGAGGCAAGTAAGTGGCGCATTCATCCAATCAAGCGTAAAAAACTGTTGATGTCTCAGCAATGGACCGCACTCGTCAATCATAAATATATACTGCTTTCTGCCTGAAATGGATCAAATGGCCTGCACTGGGACTTTGGTTCATGTCCACTGACAACATGTCTCACTCAACTGAGCCTCACCAGAACACCGTGAGCCACAATGTGGTCGACTCTGTAGCCTGACTGTGCATGGGTAGTCTTCTCTTTGTCATTACGGGAGGGTTGAAATATGTAAGATTTTCTATTTCTTTGACTTTTCCCACCTTTCACGTTATTTCTACTTTTCCTGTAAGAACAGAAATAATAATAATAATAATAATAATAATAATAATAATAATAATATTATATACTTCATTAGTCCCGCAAGTGAAATTACAATGTTTTCACACTGTTAGAATAAACATTACACTACATTACACACACATGCTCAGTACCTATACATGCACTAATTGAGAGTTGTCAGAGTGAGGTGGCTGCAGCTGTCGATGGACAGGTCCCAAACATCATCATCACATACCCTTCACCAAACATAGATAGGCATGGGGAACTTTCCATAAGATCATCTCTCAATGCAAATCAAACCAGCTATTAAGATAACTGAAATTAAACCATGCCAATCTCTAGGTATGGTGAAGGGTATGTGATGATGTGGGGGGGGGGGGTAGTTTAATTCCAATAGCCAAGGGAACTTTATCAGGATGCATGGTATCCTGATCCATGTAATAACTGGCCTTTAGAAATAAAAATGTGTCTGCCTCTACGGGAATTTGACATAGGGGGTGTATACTTATGCCCCCTGTATTTTAAGGAAGAACATTTATTTATTTACAATACATTATACATTCACAAAGAAAATTGGTGTCCTTCAAAAAGGTTTGATTTTCCAAAATGTTTTGACTTAAGGCATTAAAATCAATTTCTAACAGATGTTTTTTTTATTTGTCTTTTTAATCAACTTTAGCCTGGGTGTGTAAACTTATTGTAGCCACTGTACATGTAAATAAAGGTTGGCTAAATAAGTGAATGATGAGACAACTTTAACAGGCTGCCCAGTTGTTACTGAGAATAAAAGGATGGTGATTGGAAGGACGGATGGATGGGAAATGAGTGGAAGAATGGATGAAGGGATGGCTAAGTGAAAGAGAACCATGGGCTGGCACTTTCCAAGACTTGAAATGGTAATAACAGGCCTGAGGGTGGGTTCGCCTTTGTGTGTGTGTGTGTGTGTGTGTGTTTATAAAAGTGTCTGTTGCAGTCAGACAGAAGGAATAACAGCAATGAGCCAACCACCATCACACACGCACTCTATCAATCGTCACCAACGTGAGTGTGTGCATGAATGTAACAAAGAAAGTTGGATGGAGTGATGGATGAAAGGAAAATTATAAGGAGGAGAGGAGTGTGACCAGAGAGGGATGAAAAAGGATGGAAAACAAACGGTCAGAGGGAAGGAGAGACTGAGATGTCAAACGGTCAGAAGTCACTCAAATGAAATGAAACAAGGTGTTGCTAAACATTGACTGTTTGCTTTCACTCAACGTTTCTCTTTCTCACCGTCTCTCACTCCGTCTTCTGCCAAGTTCCACAGATTTAGGTTTACAATGGGCGGATGGATAGATGGAGCGGTGGATGGATAGATGGAAAGGTGGGTAAAGGGATGAAATGTTGATGTAAGCATGGAGTGATCCGTGATTTGGGTAGATGAACGGAGTAAAGAAGTCAGGAAATGGTGGATGGGTGACTAGTGGATGAAGGGAAGGATAGACGACGAATGGATGGCCAGACAGTGCGGAAGTAAGAAGAACACCCATCCATAAATATTAGTGTTGTCAAACGATTACAATATTTCATCACGATAAATCGGATTAATGTCATAGTTAACTCGCAATTAATCGCACATTTTTATCTATTCTAAATGTTAGATCTATCTATCTATATCTATCTATATCTATCTATATCTATCTATCAGCACCTCAACCTCGCAGTCTGTGTTTTTTTCTGTCTGCAGAGGGATAACCCGTTGGGATTGGGCAAAGAATGACAGCGCATTTATAGTAATTTCCATATTAATTTATGGGAGGAGGCAAGGCGTGGTCGGTGGCTCGTTCACGTGCCCTCGATTTCACATTGATTGTGATTTATAAAAAGGAAAGGTGCCCACGACCTGGCGTACACCCGGTTTTATGCATGTGAATATTTCCATGCGTAGATACTTTTCAAGTTTTGGCCGTACGCCATCTTCTGGTATGAAAGCTGCACAATCTTTTATACATGAGGCCCTGGGTTACTTTCATACGGCAGAAAACCTAAAAATGGTATGATTCTCTACTCTTGTACTGGAGTTATAGGGAGTATTTTTTAATCTTAGGTTTTTCAGTGGATTTATGTAAAGTTATTCGCAATGGACATGGGAGATGAAGATATACTCGGGATTGTCTTAGATTTTGGATATCGTAATATTGCATAAGTGTTGTCTTTTCCTGGTTTTAAAGGCTGCATTACAGTAAAGTGATGTCATTTCCTGAACTTACCAGACGGTTGTAACTGTTCTATTATTTGCCTTTACCCACTTAGTCATTCTATCCACATTACTGATGATTATTTATCAAAAATCTCATTGTGGAAGTATTTTGTGAAAGCACCAACAGTCAAACCTGAAATATTGTTGCTGTATCAAAATCAAGGTATTTGGTCAGAAATATTGTGATATTTGATTTTATCCATATCGCCCAGCCCTGATTACACCCCTAGTGTATAGACTAAAATGGAAAATTTGTTGATACATTTTTGTAACCCATTTCTGTAACTTGCTTCAGAAGAGGAAGCAACAAACGCCTTTTTCCCAAGCTCAGTTCTAACCTTTGGAACAGACAGAAGGAAAAGATCCTGGGTCTAGATACTATTTACACTGATAGAGGTCAGAAGGCATTGATGAAGAGGTTAAATAAAGATGGACTGAAAGAAGGACTTACCCGGCAATCTGATTGAAGTACCGCCTGTATCCCTCCAGAGTTTCATGCTGGAATGTAAAAGAACAAAAATAACAAACATAGGGAAGAAAGAGAAATGGAAAGAGATATAAATAGTCCAACGGCAAAGGTATAGCATAGAAAGATTAAAAAAAGCAATCAGCCAAATAGTATGGTACAGTATAACCATGAACTAAATATATCAAATTAAACTTAACAAAACTTACTTAAAATTTAACATTCAAATAGGAAAACGTGCAATGAAATTAAAACCCAAACAAGATCATTTTCAGATAGTCCTATAATTTAAAGTATATAATTTTATATACATTATTATCATTTTCTTATGTATTTATAGCATAAAATCTATCCATTTGTTGAATATTCTTAATTACAAAAACAGTAGTTGACATAAATTATAGATTAAGGAGTGTGTTTGAATGGGAAGTGGGAGTGTGTGCGCGCAGGGGGAGGGTACGCGTAGTTATGAGTGTGTGGATAGAAAGTAAGTAAATAAGTAAGAGCATACACAAACACAGTGACAGTGCAGGGTCATACCATGTTAGAGTGGGGCTGCAGCACAAGGCGAGCCTGTTTCCTCCTCTGCTTTCTGTAGTAGTTCTCAAACACATCACGCATACCCTAAAACACAGATTACAGGTAAGACTGGGATGGATGGATGGATGGATGGATGGGAGGGATGGATGGATGGAGGGAGGGAGGGAGGGAGGGGGTGGATGGATGGATGGATGCATGGATGGAGGGAGGGAGGGGTGGGTGGATGGATTATAAAGGTAAGGTGGTATGGAGTGGTAAAACAATATTTTATAGTTAAGTTAACTTAACCCTAAACCCCTGGTTTCTAAATGGATAAAAATAAAACATATTTGTAAATTATTAGCTTAGCAGATTGGTTCTGGAAATTCTTTTTTCATCTAAAAACAATTGTGTAGTGATTTGTGTTCATGGCAACAACCTCCAATCTTCCTTATTTATAGACCATAACAGAATACTAATTTAGTGACAAACTGATCATCAACCATTTGGACTAACTTTATAAATCTCATTCATACTATTCTACCAAACATAAACAAAACTGATCATTGAAACCATCTTGTTTGTATTTTTTGCCTCTGTCCTCTGTTTTAACCACTTGTAGAATCAATAAATCCTTAAATGTTAATGGAAAGTTTGGATTTCATGTAACTAGGTAAGACATTTTCTGATCTAGTAGGACTTTTAAAAGACTTTAAGGACCAGCTAAAACCCTGTGATAGAACAAACGGACACATCAAAGCCAAATTGGTTTAAATGTGTGTATAAGAATATTGTTGTTATTCAATATTATATCCTATACGTCCTTGTAAGAGCTTTTTAGATGACAGAATAACCACCTCATGCACTTTACCGCCAGCAACAGCAAGGTACGCAGCCAAATGTTTAATGTTGTTTGAGGCTGTAATTGATTTTACATAAAAATCCCCAAAAAAATCAATCCAAATGGTGGTCTGGCTAGAAATGTATATCATCATGTAAAGACATCTGTCACAGTCAACAGTGAGATTTTATTTTTGGACTCTACTCTCAGCCGGATTTCTTTATCCTAGTGACCTTTCTTTACCCCCCCGCTGTACCTTCCCTGGGGTCTGTTAATTAAGTTTGGCATTCATTAAGGAATAAAAACCAAATGCTAGAACCACTGAATGATGGGAATAGTTGAAGGGTGGGTGGGTGTGTGTGTGTGTGTGTGTGGGTGTGTAACAGTGAGATAGAACGCGTCTTTGATGACTTGGGTTCAGTTTTGGTTGGCGTCACTAGTCAGACATCACAACTCAAACCCACACACAGAAAGAAAGACAGAATCAGTTTTCCAAACTTGACCACCTCGTATCTATCCCTTCCATTACACAGAAGCTCTCCCTCTTATCTCCCGCTCTGCTGTGTGTGAGAAACTTCGGGACTATCTATGACCCAGACCAGGATGCACAGTCCTCGGTGAGGTCAGAGATAAGAGACCAGGTCTGGCCAGATAACATGCCCCGTTACCTACTGACCACAGACAGACAGACACAGATTTTTTTTTTTTTTTTTTTTTTTTTAAAATGACTTTGATTCTCATTTAATTTTACGAGCCGACTGCATCACAAACATTACTACTACGCTCCCAAGCGCTGCATTGCTCTCCCTTCTCTTCATTAAAGCCTCTGTGTTTACAAGCTTGTGGTGATGTGCTATAGGAGCCAAAAAAAAAAAAAAATATCTGTTTGGTACATCCATTTTGTTTGTTTTTGTCATGGTTCATGTGTGTAATAAACACTACCCGTCGTGAGATAAAAATTGTGGCAGAGAATCGCGATATCAATTCTAAGCTTAAAAAAATCGTGATTCATATTTTCCCCCCTACTTTCTGCTTGAATTCAACTTTTTTGAACTATTGAGACTGTCTCTTCTGTCTGTAAGCTCTGCCTTTGACATGGACACATTCAACTTAAAATAATGGCTATTCAAAGAATTTATGGAGGACAATAATAAAAACTTAAGATTCAGAAGGGAGTTTTGCATTGAAGCACTAGACTCTTTAATCCTGTGTGTTAAACAATGTCTATTGAAAACACATCACAACGTTACAAACAAAACAATAACATGGATGCTAGAAATATTAATATCACTGGTCCTAATCTATATAGTGTTTTGGAACCAAGTTTAGCTGGACGTTGTGAGGTGACAAAAGTGCATTCTTTAATTCCCAGATTGACCCTCAGCTGAACAATGTGCATTCAACAAACGAGCGGCATCAAATGGCCGTGACCTCTTTATTACACAGTGCTCGTTCTTCCCGAGAGAGGGGTTTGTGTGTGTGTGTGTGTGTGTGTGTGTGTGTGTGTGTGTGTGTGTGTGTGTGTGTGTGTGTGTGTATGTGTGTGTGTGTGTGTGTGCGCACGTCGGCTGCAACGCCACAAAAACATTGGAGGCAAAGAAAGCGAGAGAAAGAAATACAGACAGGGCAGACAGGAGGCAGCAACGAGGTAAAAGAAAAAATAGAATTGACGGAAGAAAGGAAAATGAAGAAAGAGATGGAAATATAAAAACAAACAAAAGTAGCTTATGAAGGAGTTTATCAAATTGAAAAGTTGAGAAATAGTCTTATTGTGTGACTTTGGTGTTTTAAAGGGTGCGTTCGGATTACAATAACACAAATAAACTAACCGATGGAGGTAGCGCAAGAGCAGTAACTCCCATGTTCTGCTAGGTCAAAATCACAGTTTTTGTGAAAGTCTGGCGGCTTTGAAGAGAGCAGGCTTCAGTTCCCCGTCGTAAAGGACTGTCTGACAGCAAAGCGGTGAAAATATCCTAAATATAGCACGCACTTAAACTGATATAGATGTTTTCAGGTGTCCAATATACGTTTAGCTGCTGCAACAGCTTTCCTGTTGTGGTGCAGCTCCCAGTCTGACCAGGTCTGCTTCCCTCTCTTCTGCTCAGTGTGATGGATTTCAGTCACTCTGTCCATATTTCTCAACGTGCAGCACGTGTGTGAGCATAACAAAAGGAGTATTGTTCGGGGCCCCGACGCTGCTCGACTACGGCTGGAAAATCGTGGACTTTAAATGTGGAAAAGAGAAGGAAAGATGGAGGCAGAGAAGAATGGATGGAGGAGAAGGAAGAAAAAATGTGGAGAAAGTGGTGGTCCTGATTGCAAATGGGATTCCACATCCAGGTTTACTAGAAAAATAAATGAAACTGGTATATGGAGGTGCCTTTGTGAGTTTTAACAGATTTATCAAACTGTGTGTGTGTGTGTGTGTGTGTGTGTGTGTGTGTGTGTGTGTGTGTGTGTGTGTGTGTGTGTGCGCGACACACAGAGAGGCTGACCCCCAAGGTGAAAAGGCCAGACCTTTCAACACCTTCAGAGACTGAACACACTCCTTTCCCTTCTTCTCATCCTCCTTTCCTTACCCATGTTTTCTTCCCTCGCCTCTCTCATCCCTGAAGTCACCCATCTCTCTAATCTCCCTCCCTCCATGTTGTGTTTTCATCCTCGTCTTCCTGTTTTTGCCCCTTTAGCCGACCCATGACCTCCTCTTCTTTCCTCCCCTTCTCCTTAGTCCTTATCGCTTTGTAGCCGATTCACTCTCTCCTCTCTCCTTCCTGTAAACGTCGGCGTTACACCCCCGCCGACCCTTCACACTCCCTTTCACCCTAATTGTAAGACTTATAAGACAGTTTTCATACCACCTAGTATTAAACTGAATGTCAACTTCAGTCATATAATGGAAAGTCAGAATGAATGGATGGATGGATGGATGGATGGATGGATGGATGGATGGATGGATGGATGGATGGATGGATGGATGGATGGATGGATGGATGGATGGATGGATGGATGGATGGATGGATGGATGGATGGATGGATGGATGGATGGATGGATGGATGGATGGATGGATGGATGGATGGATGGATGGATGGATGCAATGTTTGTCAGTCTTGAAACTAAAAAACTAAAAATACAAAATAAAGTCAATTAAACATTACCAACAAAACATATTCATGATGCTACAGCATTTATTTTATCCTACAAGGGAGAAGATTTAAGACCTTTGTACATGAAATTCAATACCTTTAGGCCTTATTTTTACATTATTGCATTTAAGACTTTTAAGACCCCCACGTTGAATACTCTGTCGTCACCTTTGCTGGCAACTTTTTAAAGCCAGACAGGTTAAAGCAATGTTTTGTCATGCTCTGGTAAATTTTAGGATTTAGGGCTATGTTGCTTCAATAACATGTCTATTTTCAGATCCTAAATAAACATTTATTTAGAAGCTAAAAAGGTTCTCGTACTCTACTCTCACGTGATGCTAACATCACAGCTGAACCAAGAAATGCAGTGTTATCATTTTCTTTCCTTTCTACTTTTTTTAACCCCGCTTCCCTCCCATAAAATTGTCCCCATTCTCTCTTTTCTGACCTCTATTCCCGTCTCTCAACTCCTTCTCCTCTATTAAAGCTCGCTCGCCCAATCTCTCTATACGTCTTCTCTCGCCCCCTTTGCCCTTTCTCTAACCTCACTCTCCCTTTTTGCTCCCTCCCTCAATCGCTCTTTTTGCCCGGTCATATTCTCCATCCTGTCAAAGTTCATGCACTTCCTGTCCACCCTGCCAGAGCGTCCCCAGACACACACAAACAGCCGACCCTCTGGCTACGTTGGCCCGGTCACAGTGCACACACCCCAAATGTGCAACTCACCCAGTCATGGCCCAGTCAACACATCCACCCCATGTCGCTTTCGCTCTAACAGAAAGAGAGTACACACACACACACACACACACACACACACACACACACACACACACACACACACACACACACACACACACACACACAGAGAGAGAGAGAGAGAGAGAGTGAAGCCAGGCCCGTGCCGGAGGCCTCATCTTACAGCATCGTATACCACTCTCTACATTAAACCTTTTGGACCGGGCAGGGTGATGACACGACGTATACCATGCTGATTTTGCCATTACCCCCTTTGATATCTCTGTTTACCCGTTCCTTTCGGGAAATGAAAAAAAAAAAAACTAATTAAAAAAAAAAAAAAAGTAAAAAATATTACATTTTGTACCTTTGACAAAGTCAGATGAAATTGCCTCGCCACTGTTTAATATTTGTAAAAACCACAGAGCGATAAAGGGTGACCGACAGCATTGATTTATGAAAACAATGTAAATGTCAAAATATGGAGATACAAGGCTCTGCCTGACAACAACGATATATAATACAAAGTATTGACGTTTGTTAGGTGTAAAACTCACTTACTAGACCGGTTACTTTATCTAGCGTCAGTTTTCAGAAATTAGACCGTATCTCAACACATACGTACAGTACACACACACACACACACACACACACACACACACACACACACACACACAGGTATATACATATATCGTGTGAAACAAAGTGGAGTGCTTGTGGATCAAGTTGAGGATTTTAAAAAAGAGAGCGTGTGATAGATGTATGGACTAATGACTGTAAATGAAGGCAAGGGGAAAAGACATGGCAGGGGCATGGGGGGGCGCGAGGAGACGGGATGCTGACGGTTGGCATCAGCGCAGCCATTGGTGCCAGCACGGCCATAACCTTTTGCCGCCCGCGGGGTCACATACATACAATATACATACGTATATTCATATATTGTGTGAAACAAAGTGGAGTGCTTGTGGACATATTTGAGGATTTAATAAAAGAGAGAGTGTAATAGATGTATGGAGATGAAAGTTATGGATAAAAAGAAGAAGATGAACTCACCAGCACAGTGTAGATATGCAGACAGCGGTAAACTGGAGAGAAATCCACCAAGTCCTGAGCTCCTGGGACCTGCAGAGAGAAACCCAATCAGACTGGATGTACACCTCATGGACAAAATTTTTTTTTAATATCCATATTCTTGTAATTTATTTAATGCCTATTGCCAATTTACCCATTTTAGCATGCACACACACTACAGTGGTCATTTACGCATTTTAACACACACACACACACACACAGAAAGTTTTGCTTTCTGTAAAAAAACACACAAAAAAAAACACAATGCCAGCTTTGATGTAACCACACACAAACACACAAAGTCCTGAGTCAAGGCGTACAAACAAAGACCACTTAAAAACAGATGAGGAGGGAGAAAGGAGGGATGGAGACAGAGAAGAGGAAGTGAGGAAGATTAAGGGCTGATGACAGAAACAGAAGTTCCTTTCACACATGAAATGCAACCCTGAACTTATCCAGGCATTAGAGGGCGGATATCTCGCAATGTTCACCAAAGGGGAAAAATAAAGTTTCGGATCCATTCCAAAAATTGAATGGCTTCTTCCTCGGCACATGCTACACCCTTCCACTAAGTTTCACAAAAATCGTTAAAAACGATAGACACTAACAGTAGTGTGTGTGTGTACTACAGACACAAACCATTGCTGTAGTACTCAAGACCACTTTTTGAAGGTCTCGTCTCAGAATCAACCGCATTTTTCTTTTTTAACTATCTTGTCTCGGTCTCAGATAAAAAAGGACCTGGTCAAGACCACAACTGCCTTTTGATTACGGCATATCTCATGATGCACTTATGCAATAAAAGAGGTGAAACTAGAATATTCTTTTGAAATTTTATTATTTTTTTTAAATGGGAATGCGGATCTTTCAGGTCAATTTGAGGAGTGCCTATGGTTAGCATTTTCCATGTGTTATTGTGGCATGCAGTGTGGGACTCGCACTGGTCTTGTCTTGGTCTAACCCGGTCTCAACCCGTCAAAGTCTTTGTTTCGTCTTTCTCTACCCCTCAAAGTCTCGCTCTTGTCTCGGTCTCTAACCCTCAAAGTCTCGGTCTCTAACCCTCAAAGTCTCGGTCTCTACCCCTCAAAGTCTCGGTCTTGTCTCAGTCTCTAGGCCCTCAAAGTCTCGGTCTCTAACCCTCAAAGTCTCGGTCTCTACCCCTCAAAGTCTCGCTCTTGTCTCGGTCTCTAACCCTCAAAGTCTCGGTCTCTAACCCTCAAAGTCTCGGTCTCGTCTCAGTCTCTAGGCCCTCAAAGTCTCGGTCTTGGTGATGACTTGGTCTCGGTTAAGGTGGTCTTCACAACAACACTGGGAGGCAATTAAAATGTGGAAAAGGTGAAAACCTCTGAAAAAATAGAAAACAAGAAGAGGGTGAAGTAAAAAGAAAGGAAGAAAGAAGTAGAAAATTAGCAAAGGACACAAAAAAGGACAAATAGGACCAAAAAAAGAGGAACAAAGGGAGCAAGTAAAAATAGGATTGAGAGACACAGGGGGACGACTGTAAATGAAGGCAAGGGGAAAAGACATGGCAGGGGCATGGGGGGGCATGAGGAGACAGGATGCTGACGGTTGGCATCAGCGCAGCCATTGGTGCCAGCACGGCCATAACCTTATGCCGGCCACGGGGTCAGGCCTTTGTTCGAGCCAAGGTCTTCCCATGAAGAAGGTTGACTTGAGTTTACAGGATGTAAATAAGCAAAGGGGACGACAGGGACCTTAAAACAGAATGGCAGCACGGGGGTGACAAGTTCAGCTCTATTCTCTTCAACTTCATTGTACTTTGCTTTCCTTGAGTGTGAACAACAGAAAGGACTTCTGATCCGGCAACGGGGGACGTGAAGAGTTCAGTGCCGAAATGCTTTCTGACCACAGAGTTTCTACAAGTTCATCTTTTGAACGGTCCGTAAACATGTTAGTAGAGCTGGGACCATACGCCCAATTTTCACAATACATATATACACAGATTTCGATTTGTATTACGATTTTCATTTATTGCGATTCGATAGTATTCAGTGTTGCGATTTTCTTTTCCTTCTTTAACAAAAACAAAAGTTGAATAATACACTTCTAGAGATATCATGACACATTTCTAAAAACTCATTGTTTTGTAAAATTGAACGTACATCACATGTCAGTCAGACAGACTAAGTACATAGCATGGATATTCTGCATTTTCTGCTTTTGCTCCGTTTAGCTGGAAACGGATATGATGTCGGCGGAACGGTATGAACAGAAAATATTTAGGTAAAGCATTGGTAAAAAAATAAAAATAAAAAAAAATAGCTTCACTGCTATTCACGGTGCTTCAGTGTGCGGGGTGTTCCTGCCGTAAGGCGAGAAGGGACACATGGAAGAGATGAAAGAAGACAGAAGGATATGAAAGAAAAGAGTCTTTATTTTCAACGAGGGCCCGGCTGGGGCCAGTCACAGACTGATGGCAACATTAATGTAGATCTGTGATGACAGAATCATGGACGAAATCGCAAAATTGGGAATTTTAAAAAGCTATGAGACTCCATAGGGCCTACATTAAGTCAGTGCTAAAAACTAACTGGAGATTTGAAAATATAACTACGTCTAAGTTTAAAATCCCTCAGGTCGGCTAATAATTCCCAGTGGCTTATGCCCAGTGGGGGGACAACTTTGGCCCGGTGGGCCACCAGGCTTACAACACTGGGAAAACACTGGAAAACACTGGAAACCCTGGGAGAAAATGGAATGAACTGGATGGACCCATTTGGATAGGATTCATGTTGGAGATTAGAGGCCTTCCTTATTGTTAAGCTTGAAAAGGACAAAGAGAGAAGGACAGATTACATACTTTCATGTGTTTGTGTGTGTGGTGTGTAGTTCTCTCACTTCATCTTCCTCATCTTCATCTTCCACATCCAGAATGCCAGAGTCCTGTTCCGACACTGGACTGCCCCCATGCCCGCCACTGTCCGTTGCCGCCGCTGCCTCCTTTCGGCTGCGTCTGCCAATCAGGGCCCTCGGCTGTGTTGAGACGGAGCTGTCCAGGGAGCGCTGCAGCTGCGCCTGAAGCACAACACAAAAAGTAAACATCAGAAGAGCCATACAGGTCAAATTCAATGCGTGGACATACGTTTCTGTTTGCTTCTACTTTAGTTATTTCCTACATTTCCCAGAACACCTTTCAAAAGACACTGAGGAGGAAAGGGAACTTGTCGTCTGGCGCCACTTCAGAGCAGTGGAAGCTCTTTGATTTTGAAGGTCTGACACCAAAACCAGATGTTCAATGATAACAATGGCACACCGTCTGCAATCAAACTTCACGTGCTAATCACATTTTATATGGGAAGATAGGGAAAGATAATAAAATAATGACTCAGATTAGCCCAATTCCCATTTCTAAGTTTTGGTAAAAGCTTAGAAATTCCGGATGATGAGATGACTGGTTGAGGCATTTGAGAAAAGCCTGCCACTCCTGTCCCATAAAAACAATCAAATGGAAAAAAACCTATAAAAAGTGATTTACAAAAGCACCTAAGAATACACCAGAGGGAAACCTCAAGCCAGGAAGGGAAGAACAGGAAGGATGAAGAGTCAATGGATCAGAAAACAAAGCACATAAAATTAGCTCTGAGGACTTTAAAGGGAAGACGGGGACAGCTTACATGTTTTTATCTATGCTTCTGCATGTCAAACCCCTCATTTAAAGTTATACATTGTATATTTAAGCTAAGAAGCTGAAAGCGTTTTATCAAAAAATTAGAGTGGAACACACAAAAAGGCTAAAATTGACTAAAATAGATAGCTAGATAGATAGATAGATAGATAACAATGTTTGTGTCACAAAAAACTGCCATAAAATGATATTATCTTTCACTTACTTTAACCAACATCTGCCCTGATTCATTCATTTTAAGAATTATACCTCTTTAAAATGTTTGTTTACAAAATACCACAACTGCATTTTTTCTGCATACTTAATGCTCAATTATCCCCCTCACACTTTGGGATATTTCAAAGATGAGCAACAACATTCATTTTTGATGCAGTGCTCCATAACACAGCAGCAATGCCCCAAGTGGAAACCAGGAAAATAGCATGTACAAATAACGTGGGAAAATGGCCCAATCATGTGGAAAATAGTAAAAACTACAAATTTGAAGCCAGGGCTGTACTGTGAATTGTGTATTGCCGTTAGTAATTGTAAGACCTGAAAGATTGCATGCTGTATTTGCATATCTATTTATTTTGTGATGGAATGATTTGGTGAAATAAGGGGCAGTTAATTTCTGATTGGTTTTTTTTGTCTTGCAACATTGTTGATTGTTTGAGATAAATAAATTAAATTAAAAGCCTGATATAACCTGGGGAGAGCTGGAGAAACTTAACTTCAGCCATAAGTCCAAAATATTATGACCTCCTTACTAATTATTATGCAAGCCGTTTCATGCCAGCCTGTCACTGGGTCTAACATTTACAGTTTATTAGGTAAGGGCACCACAAATGACAACATAAGTTATACAACTTACAGTTCTCAAAGATGCGCACACACCCAATCTCAACTAATTATTCTCCAGACAGCTTGTCTCTTTTTCTTTTCTCTCACTGTCTTCTCCATGTGGCGCGCGCCCGCTCGCGGTGTGAGGCGCGTGTCCGCGCTATTCTCCGACATGACGGCCTCTTGTACAAAACTAAAGCAGCAAGCCAATTTTTGAAAATGTAAGGAGTAGAAAGTACAGATATTAGTGTTAAAATGTAAGGAGTAAAAGAAAAAAGTTGCCACAAAAAAATAGTAAAGTAAAAATATTAGAAAAATCAAAGTCTTTGTACTTCGTCACTTCCCATCCCTGCTAGCAGCTAACTTTAATAACAATGTCTAGCTAATGTTAGGCTAACGTTAACGGTAGCGTTAGCTAATAATTTTCCACTGGAGCTTTAGCGTTAGCTGCCTAACGTTGCGTTCAATGACTCAATTCATCAAGCTGCAGCTAACGTTAGCTAAGCCTATGTCAACAGAGCTCCTGGGTAACTAAGACATACCAGAAAATATTAAAATTATTGAAACCATCACTCACAAAATTCAGTAAGGTAGCTATCTAAATCGCCTAAGCCAGGCGTGCTTTTATCTTCTGGCGGTCTAGCTGCACCCCTTGGTGTGCACGCTCTGGTCAGCACGCGCGAAGCAAAATGCTTGTAAACCAATCAGGTAATGCTATTCCCCTACCTTCCCAGAGAAACAAAATGGTGATGCAAGGCCTTTCGCGCTAATATTTCTATGCGCTCGCGCTCCCTTCTGGCACGAGCACCTGTTCACAGTTCACTGAATCTCTGGTTCTCCCCCTAAACATTTTTTTTTTTATCAAATCTACATCACGTAGGTCACCTATTTTGGTTTTAAAATGGCGAATTTCGCTAAAAAGTGAGTTTTCATGTCTGATGAGTGTGTGCAGTAATGGCCATAGGCTCAAACATTGTGGTTTTATTGGGTTTCAATGGAGATGTTTTTGTCCTTAAGGGTTTGAGTGTCTGCATTTCGAATACACAAGAGCTCAGGTCCTAACTTCCAAAATTTGGGGGGTTGGGGGGGGAAACACCCTTGCAAAAATGTATACCATCACATATTAACATGTATCCCAGTGATGCACAGCGGTTAAATAGGTTAAAATTAATTCACATGCAGCTTAACATTAGGGTAACAGCAATGATACTAACGGAGCTTCCCAAAATAAACAAAGAGGGTGGGGCAAAAACCGAAGGAAATGGAAAGATTTTGCAGAGAACAATGCAATGAATGTGTCATGTATATGTGATGCAAACTGTGTCCTGTCTGTCTCACTATTTTTAAGGAAACAGGGTATCATGGGAAATGATGCATTCTGCTCCGTCTGTGGCAGTGTCGGATCAGGAATACTAAAAATAATCCAAGAGGAAGATTTGATTAGGAGTGAATAGGAGCTTGTATCCAACACAAAATGACAACAGAGTTGTGTTCCTTGATGAGATGGCCAATTCTGCCTCTGAAGGAAAGCGGCACTTTCTATTGTTGCCCACTATGTAGATAATTTAGCTAAAGCTTCTTGTTTCCATACTGTGTCCAATGTTTTTGTTTTGCCGTTTTGTGAACTATATCTGAACATGAATATGGACATTTCTTGGATTTGTTCATCAAACTATGACGAAGGAGCTTCACAGCTTGGCCACCAAAAATATTTTTTGTGGGAAAATATTGTTATGCATTCACACCCAGATCCGCCTCAGGTCCTACGTGAATGTTGCGGCTTCCTCTGCTCGCCGGCGCCGGCACGTAGGCTACCTTGTGTACTTAAATCTGTCGATTAAGACGTCAATAAAATACGTCAGAGGCTTTGAGCGTCCCAATTTGCGCCCTTTACGGATGGTAATGAGAAAAACTGGTGTTGGTAGGAGGGTGGATATGCACAAACACGGGTAAACACAATATCAGTGATGTTGGAAGAATACAATGCCATCTTTGATCTAATGCCCACACACATGCAAGACTAATGAGTCATATCAGACAATAAGTACAGACAGAATCAGTGGAAAGTCTCATTTCTTGGTATAGACGGTTGGGGGACAGACAGGAATGTGCCCTCTCTGTTGAAGAAAGAATAGGTAACAAGCTCTAAATACAGCAATGAGTCTTTTCACTCAAGGCTCAATCAACCAAAATTCTAGCGAGGCAAAATGTTGAAAGAGTAACTTCATACAAAATTAAAAAAAGAAAATGTCACAGACCTCAAAACACACCAAGTGGAGAGTCTTGTTTTGTCAGCGGCGATTTTTTTTTCCTCTGCGTGGCATTCCTTTCTAATCCGGCAAATGGTTGTTTTCTTTGTTTCCGCGCAGAAATTAACATACGAGACCTCAAAAGACAGCAAACGCATGAAAGACGGACATGAGAGAGGGAGTGAATGACATAGAAAAGCAACTATCCTACAGTACGCGACGCTGCAGATACAGACGTCAGCGCCTACGTCAGATAATTCCACTTGAGTGGCTGAATTCGGCTTTTTTTAAGTATTTCTTGACAGGTGGACGTGTGTCCTGAGGCATCCACTGGCAATACCAGGTTCTGTTTAAAAAATAGAAACCTTATTAACCGGGGTCTTTTGTCGCGTTTTTCTTTAGGGGGGCGGCATTCAGTGTGGCACTTGAAACTCAAGTGTGGGAATGTGCGTCATGTCCTGCGCACAACCCCAAAAGGAAAAAAGAAAGAGCATGGAAGAAAAAACATGGGAAAAAAAAGAAGTGGATAAAGAATTAAGTACAGGACAAATGAGGAGAAGGGAGTAAGGAAGAGAAGAGCAGGAGGAGAAATGAGAAGAAACAGCTGGGGATGAGGGGAGGATGAAAATTGCCTGAGAAGAAGTGAGAACAGCTGGGCATGAGGACCAGAATCAGAGCCACACTATAATCCATTTAGTGCAAGACGAGTCTAAATATTTCTGAAATAATCTGATATTACACTGCGGCAACACCACAAGGCAGCCCCGAGATAAATATGCACTTCGCTGGCAAACTTCAAGAAGATTTGCGGCATCAGTGTTGGAAATTGACATAAATTGCAATTGAAAGAGAGTTGCAGTGATTGTTTGTTGACAGGTGATTTAAAGTAGCTATTTATTGTGGAAAAGTTGTAAAAAAACAAAAAATAAAAAAAGATATAAGACTTCCACGTCATTCTCGAAAACAATAAAGTGACCGTGTCGGAAGGGCTCTTATTTTGGAAAACAGATGAATGTAATTAAAAACAAAGTAATTATTGCCAGCAGTAAAGTTGTTTTCCAAAACGACTTTCCACCAGTTGAGAAAAAAAAAAAAAAGAAAAAAAAGAAGAAAAAAAAATTCGTATCGAACCTCCGTCCTTTCTGTGTATTTAAAACTCAAAAATAAGTTTATGTGGAACGATTGGTCAGATTTTTAGTCTTAGTTTAATAATTTTTTAAGCAGATATTTCCTGATCTCACTCAAAATATTTGGCAAACTTGCCTAGGAGGAAAGGAAGGAAGGAAGGAAGGAAGGAAGGAAGGAAGGAAGGAAGGAAGGATAGGTGACAGACAGATAGATAGATGGATACTTTATGTATCCCGGAGGAAAATTCACATGTCACAGCAGCGGTACACAGACAAAACCACACTGAACAAAGACTGTATTCTGTGATATGTTTGAGAGGCTTGGTTAGTTTCGGTCAATTTAAAAAGGGATTTGTGGGAAAACAAGTATTGTTTTGGTATTGGTACCAAAGCACACACATGGGTTTTGCACCGTTATTGAATCAAATGACTCCCCTTTGGAAGGAGATATATATCAAAGCTGTCAAATTGCTAAACACAGCCTGACAACCGTGCACGCACGCACGCAGTCCATTTGTCATATTAGGTAGATACTTTTACACTTCTATGCTGCTCCTGTTTTATGCTGCCATCATATATTTGCACATTGAGAGCTCTCTTTTGTATTGTTTTTAATATCAGGGAGTGCCATTGTATATTCTGTTGTGTTGTCTTGTACTGCAGTATGCTGACAGTTTCTTATCTTATATCAAAGAGCAATCCGAGGTGTACTCAAAGTTCTGCACACTGTACAGCTGTATTATGTAGGAATATGAATATTAATTAAGCACTCGTTATTGAAAAATACTTTGTATTTAATGACTCAAATCAGGTAATACCTGACTGGGACATCTCCACTATAGATCACTTTTTGGCAGGCAGACGGCAAACCAGAAATAATGGTGTCCAATGGCAGTGAACTGTGGTGCATTATTTGACACACACACACACACACACACACACACACACATTTTTGTTTTTCCCTGTGATGGTTAAATATACCGGCCCAGTGCACGCCCTCCGCCACCGCCACCACGTGTGTGTTCAGTAACTAGATACAGGTAATCAATCTTCTTCCACTTCACAGGCCCAACAATCTGTTTCCTATTAATGTGTGTGTGTGTGTGTGTGTGTGTGTCTACCAAATACACAGCAGAAGCGCTTGTCCGTTGCTGCAAGTGAATAAAAGAAAAAAAACAGAGGGAAGGAGGGGGGGAAAGTAAATGGAAAGATGACGGAGACAGACATTTTGACAGGGAGGCGGAAATGTGATGTGACAGAGTACAGCCAGAAAGAGGGGAATGACAAATGACAGAGTTATAAAAGAATGGAAAATACATTTGGAGATGTTTCAAGAGTCATCGCCTCTTTCCTTTAATCCTTCTTCTGTATCTTTGGTCCTTCTCTTCTTCTCCTTCCTTCTCCTCAAAGTTTTCATCCCACTCCTCCCTTTGACTTTCCTCTTCTCCTTTTTGCAAACAAAACAGAGTTGGTCTATTCATGCTGGGGTCACTGGGCACCTGCACGTACCGCACTAGGACTGGCACTACAAATACTTATTATTCAATTAATCGTTTAGTCCATGGACGTGTGTGTGTGTGTGTGTGTGTGTGTGTGTGTGTGTGTGTGTGTGTGTGTGTGTGTCCCTTCCTTCCATCCAGTTAACCAAATATTTTGAGTGAGATCAAGTAATATCTGCTTAATGAATAACTAGTCCCAGACTAAAAAAATCTGACCAGTCATATACACATCCACATAAACTTGCAATAGTACGGCAATAGGACGGAGGTTCGATACCCAGCCTTCTCCTTTAGCGGTACAGACTGCGGCATGCAGGAAAAGTGTAACATCTTATTTCAAATTTGAATAACCTGTTTAGTCAGAAACTTTATCCAACGTCTGAGTCTTTTTCATGAATGTTCAAGTTCGATTTCATCATCAGTCAAGTCACGAGTCCAAATCGAGTCCAGTCAAGTCTGAGTCCATCCATCACTGCTTACAGAAATATAGTCAGCTTAAAACTAGTCTTTCATTGCTAGTCCAGACAGCATTCCAGGATGGGAGAAAAACCTGCTCTGGTTTGTTGGCAATCACAACTGTCTCGGGCGGCGCTAAGCACCGGACAGAGCCACGGTGCCGCTGCGAAGGAACTTGTCTTGGTGGAACATGTGTACGTTCAAAAGTTGTTTTAGTCGTGCAACAAAGAACTCAGATTGGACAGATCTAGCTGGCTGTGTGGATTTACCCTGCAGAGATATGAGGAGCAGTTAACCATAGTCCTCAGAAATCCACTGGAGGCTAGAACTACAACACAAAGAAAGAGGAAGGTAACTGACATACATCCGAAAAGAGTGGTTGTGTCAGCAAGGTAGATGGAAAGAAATGGAAATCTTTAGCCAAATAATCACAAATTCAATACAGAAGTTTACTACTACTACTACTACTACTACTACTACTACTACTACTACTACTACTACAACAACAGGAGAGCAGTACCTTGCATGCTCGCTGGACAATACATTTTTACAGAAAGTCACCGTCTTTTCTACAGAAAGTCGCCAGATTTCTCGCTAGTCGCTTTTGTGAAAAAAAGTTGCTAGGGGCGGTCTGAAAAGTTGCTAAATCTAGCAAACAAGTCGCCAAGTTAGCAACACAGTTTTCATGTAGACAGATGCTGTGTGCACGGAGGGGAGGGGCTGGTATTGTGTGTGTGTGTGTGTGTGTGTGTGTGTATTGAGTGACAGAGAGACGGAGAGCAGGGAAAGGAACGAATAAATAGCATTTAAAAAAATAAAAATAATAACGAAATGCAATGTGTGGCGGCCGGTGTTGATTGTGTGGCAAATTAGTCAAACTAGTCTACGTGTGGGAAACACTAGTGACACCCGGCGGAATTTGGCATGGGAGCAATCAGGAAGTGGAACGTCATGGATGTAGTCTAGCCTAAAACTGACATTTGGAGATTTGACTTGGTAACAAAATGCTTGCTGGAAACGTAACGTTGGGCGCATCTGTAGGATGTCACAGTCTTCCCATTCTTACTGCTGATTCCTCACGTCTGTATCCTCTCTTGTCTTCATAAAAGCTCAGTTTTTCGGGTTGACAGCCTTTAAAAACTTGAGTTCTGGATTCTTTATATTGTATTGGTAGTGCATCCCACCACACAGCAGCGTGTATGCATTTTTCTGTAAACGGAGAGCAGAGAGCAGTTTTCCCCTCCGTTGGACGTGGCTTTCCGAGGATGACAGCCCAGAGCAGGGGGACAAGGTGACGTCATTAAAATGTCTCGAAAACCCAAAGAAATACTGCTTACTGTAATGCAACTGTTGAGAAATGCAGCAAATTCTCATGTTTGAGAACCGGGAACCTTTTTCTACTTATACTCCTCTAGCTTATCTTCTTTTCTTCCTCACCTCTGGTCCTGCTCATCCTTCATTCTCTCTTCATTTTCCTAGACCACTTCTTTACCATGACGTCCTCACTCCCCTTTCCCTCCACCTCCAGTATCTTCCTCCACTATCTTTCTCCTCATCTTGTCCTCCTCTCTCCTCCTTCCATCCGCTATCTTCTATATCATCCCTTTACATGCCCCTTTCTCTTCCTCTCTGGCATAAACAATTCTCCCCCATCTTTCCCTTCCATGCTTTCTCTCTCCTTCTCTTCTCACTCTCAATCCTCCTTTCCACCCATCTTCCTCCCTGGCTCCTCTTCCTCCTCCTACTCTTCTATGGGCATGTGGCAGCAGACAATAGCTCCATTGTGAGCCCTGTGCTCTCCTCCGTCTCCTCCCTCCATCCCCTCCTCTTTCCCAAAATCTATTTATTTTCACATCCCTTGGTCGAGTGAGCTGTAACGACGGCCGGGTACAGAGAGTTAGAGCTAATTTGGAACAGAGCACACCAGAGAGACACACTGTCTGAGAGAGAAAGAGACATGAAAAAAGAATAAGAAAAACGGGGGAAGAGGGACAAAAGGAAAGGAAATCAGAAGTTGTAGTGTGCGGGTCCACAACACAGAGAGAGACAGAGAGAGCCAAACATTCACTACTACAACATAATCCCAGTATCAGTATCAGGACTGGGGTTTCCATAATCTCCCTTGTAATGTGTGGTTAGAGGAGTTAGCGGTTAGCTTTCTCAGTGACTGCAAGTGGATTTTGTACGCCTGTGATTCTTAAACTGTGGTCCCCGGACCCCCCCCCCGCCAAAGGGTTCGGAGCAGGCACAGGTACGAGCTATTCCATCAGAAGCATTTTCTTTAAATCGGAATGGGCAATAACTCATTTAAACAAATCTTTCATTTAATAATACATACACAGTAAATTGTGTCTGTGCCGTGTATAGCATTGTGAATTAGTTATTGTTGTATGTATATTAAAAGCTCCAGTTGAGTAAAATACTTTTACTAGCTGTAGTCATGTTGTGATTGTTCTTTATAATATATATATACACATACATAAATATTATTTATGGTGCCAAATTATAACTTATAACTTGTTATCTCAACCAGAAGCATTGAGAGCAGCCACAGTCTAAAGGTCAACTGGCAGCACTAGTGTCAGTGTTCAGTTTTTTTAGCAGTGAAAAGTTTAGTATACTTTATAAGTTACTTTATTCAGAGAGGGGCTATATTTTTTTCCTCCAGATTAGAGCAATGGCCCCTCCAAATGTCTGTGGGCGTGGAGTGATACATGGGGACTGTGTGAGGCTCATCTGAAGACAAACGCCTCCTGCGTTTACTGTACTTCTCAGTGTTTATGACTCACATAAAAGATGTTCTCATCATACAATTTGATCAATTTGATCACTATTATATAAATGGGGGACACCTTTAGAAAGAATAACTAATATAAAAGACTCTTTGTACATCTTCAAGTTTCGGGGACGGAGATATACAAATCAAAAAGAGGCATTTTGATGATGGTGGGGGAGAGCCCAGGTGTTCAATTGGCTTCAGGTCTGTTGACTGGAATTGACATCATCTTCATATCATCAAACCATCCAGTGACGCATGTGCCCTGTATGGAAGCTTCTGCATTAGGTATGTTTCTTCTTTTTTAAAGATTATTTTTTGGGGGCTTTTTCCCTTTATTACAGTTGATAGGCATGAAAGAGGGAGCGAGATGGGGGATGACACGCAGTAAAGGGCCGTAGGCCAGACTCAAACCCGGGCCGCTGCAGGACCCAGCCAACATGGGGTGAACGCCCCCACTGGGTGAGCTAGAGGCCACCCCATTAGGTATGTCAAATCCCAACAGGATTTATCACAGGACTTTAATGATATGTAGGTCTAGACCACACTATAATTTACAAAGACCCCCCCCCAAAGGACAAGCATTTGGTGCGACAGACCTATACGTCGGACAGAACCTGACTCATTTCAGATATAATATATATTTCAGATATAATATATATTTCAGATATAATATATATTTCAGATATTAAAATGAACGGGCGGGTGGCAAGAGTCCCTGCAGTTTAGTCACCGGTCAACCATAAGCAGCAATTCTTTGGATCAAGATTGTGAAATTATCCTTTAGTGACACCTAGAGGACAAAATGAATGCATCAATCTGCAGTAAGTCATTGGATGAGAATCTTCTTTCAGTTCAGAAGGTGGAGAGCAGACCGGCCTGAATCACAGTACTTTGTGTATTATTGTGGTTTTTAACGAGTCATGGTTTGGACTGTAAAGCACTATCTGAACATATAATATCTAAACACCTGTAATTATAATTTCTATTCACATGGCTTTTTTGTTACCTGGGAAACTAATATGTTGTTTGTCATTCAATGATATGATTTCTGGATAATTTATTTATTATTTAATAGTAGTAATAGTACTACCAACTGAGCTAACTGGCCACCCTAAATCCTTGTTTTGTCCAAAACCCCACAAATTTTCCATTTAATAGGATGTGAAAACAGAAAAGAAAACAGGAAACCTCCATGTTTGAGAGGCTGAAAACGGCATTTTTGCATGAAAATTAAACAATTAATCACAATAATCACTTATTATTTATTATTATCATCACAATATACTATATAATAATATCCATCAAGATTTCTATCCAAAGCACTTTACAATGTACCCGTCATGCACCCATTAACACGCTGATAGAGCTACCATGCATGGTCTGGTCTCACCATCTGGGGGTTCAGTTGCCCGAGGACACTTGGACATGTGGCCAAGAGGGGCCAAGGACCAAACCTTGTGATCGGTGGACGACCCTCTATATCTCCAGAGCCACAACGTCCCCAAACTTCATACTGCAGGAGAGAGGCGGGGGAAAGAAATGTGTGCAGAAAGAATGGAACCAAATGTACCAAACGTCCCGGGGCACACCAGCGTCTCAGATCATCCATCTAATGTTGCCATTCAGTATTTTACTAATTGTGAAAAATCCACAATTATTAACAGAGTAAGTCGTGATTAGAATATATACACAACACAACAGGCTGTTCCGACACTTTTCTCCCGAGTCCCCATCCGCTCATCTGTCTGTCGTTGAGCGCTCCTTCCTCATTCCCTTCCCACCCCTTCATCCTGAAATCCCACGGCATAACATTCCCCTAAATAATGGAAGCACACAAATAAACAGGGAGGCCTCACTTTGAGCTATGGATACCACAAGAGAACACACAAACAGACACACTCGTATATAACTTCCTTGGCCTTGGAAAACAGAAAAACAATTAGGCAAGTGCTGAAAAACGGGGTCTCTGTGTGTGTAAGTGTTCATTGACAAGCCATGGCATCTCTTGCAGCGCCTACATGCTTGTTTACTGGCAGTAAAACCACAAAAACACACACACACGCTGCTTCTGATTAACACAGAGAGAGAGAGAGAGAGAGAGAGAGAGAGAGAGAGAGAGAGAGAGACATGATGAAAAACAAAAAGCAATTGTGGTATGAGGGAAGATAGACAAGCCAGTAACAGTCCTTATCACACACACACACACACACACACACACGCACACGCACACGCACTGATGTTGGCACACACAATAGGGTTGTGCAGATTGTGATGGCTAACCACGCCGCTCCTGTGGGAGCTGGACGGGAAATTGACAACTGCGCTGGCCTTTAACTAGCAGAGACACTCGCGTCAGGCTTTGCACTGTGCTGTGCAGGGTGCAAGATAGGGCACCTTAAGCGGGCGAAAGCTACTTTTTGCCCTTTCTGTATCAGCACGCGGTAAGGTCATGCTCTGCGCCTCGGCTTGGACACAGCAGTCTCGAGAGAGAAAAGGCTTTAACGTGAACGCTATCATTCTTTCCTTTCTCGTGGACACTACTGTGTGCGTGCATCAATAAGTAATGTCCTGTATGTCTGATGGTTTCTATGTTAACTGCTGTCACACACACACACACACACACACACACACACACACACACACACACACACACACACACACACACACACAGACACACAAGATTATTAAGATGACAGATTATGGGATTGTCTGAACTCAGACCACAAGCAGTTTGTACTGATCAGCTTTTAACAGTTCATTGCATTGTGGGTAACGCAGGCGCCAGGTTTGACAAGAAAATGAACATGTGGAATAAAAAAAACATTATCACTGGTTGTTCTGCTCAGAGTTTGATCCTTTTTTTTTTTTCAAACTGTTCAACATGAATCTGTCAATATTACACAATGTGAAATCTTTGGCGTACTCCATTAACTATACATCACTTCCATATGTTATGTTAGTACCTGCTTGATGGCGGTCTCTCCTATCTTGTCAGAGTGTTTCCGGATGCTCTCCAGGAAGTCTCTCAGCTGCGTCATCGCCGTGTCCCGGATCTGCGTCCTCAGTTTGGGGATGTTTTCCGCCATGATGGAGCAGAAGCGGTACTGACCCGCCCTGGGAAGACACGTGTGTTCCAGCTGCTCCAACGTCCGCAGCGCGGGGTAGTACCTGTCACACACAAGAATAAAAAAAACAAACAAAAAGGTATGCTTGATTTATTTCATTCAATCATACAGTCTTTGCTTTCTTATCAACTTAAACTTCAGATTCACCCTGAAGAAGGCCGTTTGTACTGCTTCACATGGTTACAGCCCAGCTCTATTTTAATGAAGTAACCATTTCAATATGAAAATAAAGGCTTTGTAACTTTTTGCAAGAAGAGTGCCTTGGACCTTTCCTTCTCTTTTTTCTTTTGTGTTCCCTTCCAAAGACCACCTTCATGATTTGATTAAACTTCTGAGTACTCCAGACCTTTTTCCTTCTAAACTTTCAGATTCAGGTAAGATGAAAGTTGGCCAATGCCAAATTTGCCAATTAAACCTGTGAGTTTCTGGTTACGGGTGAAGATACCTCAAAACTAACAGACACACATCAATAAAACAAAGTCCTGGGTGTCAGATGCATGGCTTGCATAAGCAAGCAAAAACAAAGATAAACAAACCTAACAGGACAAACACACAATACACCTCAGGGATCTTTGGCAGTACACACAACCCCACACACCAACGTTCTCTCGAGTAGCAGTCGTTGGCTGACCTCTCCCTGCTCTCTGCGTGGCCCAGCAGCCGCAGGACAGAGAGAAGTAGAAAAACACACAAACAAAACGACAAATTTATGACCAACCCGACTCCTGTCTAAAGGTCAGGCCCAAGGCAGGGAGGGAAAAAGAGAGGGGAAAAGATTTGGGTCCCTATTCCAAAACACTCTGGCTCCACCTAGTGGCTGGCAGTTAGGAGGAGACACTACAGGTGAAGAGGGTACATTTTCTTTTTCTTTTTTATTATTTTTTGGGCATTTTAGGCCATCATTTCTATATGACAGCATAGACTTGAAAGGGGAGAAAAAGAGAGGGAATGACATGCAGCAAAGGGCCGCAAGTTGGAGTCGAATCCGTGGCCGCTGCTTCAAGAAATACACCTCTATATATGGCCGCTTGCTCTACCAGGTGAGCTAACCATGCGCCCCAGGGTAAAACATTTTAACCGATAACTTACATTAATACATGATAATTATATTAGAAGTACTCTGACATTTTTAGTTTTAATATGCAAACAAGGTATTAATTTAGGGGAAATCTACAGAAACAAATAGAAAAAGTGTAGTAATGTCACAAAAATGCACATTTTGAATGTGTTCTTTCCACTAGTGTTAAAGAAGATGCAACATAGCACAAAATCTCTAAATTGGCCAGTGAATAAAACAATGTTTTTGCCTTTCCTGTCTTGCCTTGAGAAACAACAGTCAAAATGGTCAAAGTGCACCATTTACTAATGTGATTTATATTTAAAAGCATATTAAAGAAGTTAAAATATATATATATATATATATATATATATATATATATATATATAAAACAGACATAATATATATTTCATATATTAAAATGAACGGGCGGGTGGCAAGAGTCCCTGCAGTTTTTTTTTGTTTTTTTTATTTATTAAGGAAAGGTACATGTATTCGCATTGTACCGAAACTTGCATGCAAATTAATTAATGTAATGTGGAACTATTGTTAGATACGCTGGATCTATGGACACCTAATCTGTAGCCCGCCTTAGCTCTGAGGCTAGGCAAGATCCGCCTACGTGCAGTTTTTGGTCAGCTCCACATTTCAGTGAGTGAGTCAGAGACAGCAGCACTAAGGACTAAGGAGTATAGAGAGCCGAAGTCACGCCCCTTACGGTGGACCTCATGGGACCTTAATTCTTGAAATAATATGAACGGGAGTGAACTGGGAAAAGCACAATATTTTTTTTAATCCCGTTTGAATTGAGCCATGGATTACAAATATGACGTTCGTCAATTCAAAAGATAATTTTCCAACCAAATGTTATTGAACTTAACTGAAAATGATCACGGCCTCATTCATTCAGATAGCATGTTGTAGTGTAGTTCTACTAAAGCACTGTTTCATTCAACAAAGAAAACAAAAATGAAACACCTTATTGCATTGCAAAAAAAGAGATGTTAACCCTCCCAAAGAAAGTATCAGCAACGAACCTCTTGGCCCTCATCTGCTCCTGAAGTCTGGTGTACATCTCCAGGACTGGGGAAAGCATTGGAGGATGAAGAAGAAAGAAAAAATTAAAAAAAAAAAAAAGACGGTTAACAGAAAAAGACTACTCGGGGTAAAACCAAGTCCTAGTAAAGGTTTTTGGAAATGCTTTATTTTGGTGTCTATGTTTGCATGTATGAGCAGAGCTGCTGAGGAAATAGATCTACCTGAACACACAAATTGAGGACTCAAATACACATACACACGCCCAAAGGTATTCCTTCCTTTCTGTGCAGCATGCTCATATCTAGTTTGGGTTACCTGGTAGGCAGTGCGTGAGTTTGTCTATGGTGGTAGCGATGTTTCTCTGTTGCACTCGACACAGTTGCATCTCCTCCATGGAGCCCATGAGCTGAAATGAGGAGAAAGAGGCGGCGAAAGCAGAATTAGTTAGGAGGTCCAATTGGATTGGAGCCAATGTGGACAATTTTTTAACTGATTGGGAATTGGCAGTCACCCCGATCACCTTACACCATTCACTAACGTCCGTAAATTACTCTGTTCTAAGTAGAAGTCAATTTAATATAGAAGTTTTACAAAAATGCTAGCTGCACTAAGTTAAATATATTAAGCTGAAGTATCTTTTAAAATATTTGTTTACTTTTGTTATCAAAAAAACTGTGTGCATATATATTATCATGAACTGGATCTGTGGATAGCTATTACCTATAAGTTTGTTTTTTCACAAATACGTCGATGTAGTATATTTGCTAATATGCTGGATACATGTTCGGGGGTTCGGATCCTTATTTGTATTTGTAAAACATGTCAGCTTACCTGTTTGCCATCGTCCTGAAGACGCCTGTTGGTCTCAGTTACCTGACTCTGAGAGAGAAAAACAACAAAGAAAAGTCGTAGAAATTAAAGTCAGTTTTAACCTTTCAGTGTCGGCCTTCAGTTCTGAACCTCTAAAGATCTTTTAATCGTGGAAGATTCCTCCATCTGTGTATCCCATCTCTGCTCTGTAGCAGTTGGGGGAACAATTTAAAAAAAATCTGTGTACTATACTAAATATGTCATTTTTTTTAAACTATTAAAATTGATTATTTTCCCTACAATCAATCTTTATTTTTTTTAACCAATGATACGCCTAAATATTTTCTGCTCATACTGTACCGCTGATGGTGACAACATCCTATCCGTTTCCAGCAAAACAGAGCAAAAGCAGAAAATGCAGAAAGTTTTTAGAAATTGTCTCATGATATAAGATCTCTAGAAGTGTGTTATTCAACATTTTGACTAGTATTGCAATAAAAAAAATAAAAAAATAAAACTTTTTCACTGCTTTTTTATTTTATTCATGGTCAATAAACCTAAGGACATTAGACCTAATTTAATATAAAAATTTTGACTAATAGGATGTTGATCACGGACTGGCAAAAGTTTAGTAGTCAGGATACAGTTTTGAAACACTTTAAAATAAAAATCAAATGCTATAAAATTGAATAAAACACCCAAACTTCAATGAAAGAAGGGGAACTATGCAGTTTTATTTGAGCTTAATTGACCTTAACTCAACAGCTTCGGAGTCATTGGAATGGTTATATGACTGTTTTTGGGTTGAATGGTGGCCGTCTCGCTCGCGCGCCCCTTTAATCAGAATCAGCTTTATTGGCCAGGTATGAAGACACATACGAGGAATTTTTCATTGGAACATACATAGTTGCTCTCAATGTGCTTACACATACAAAACAAACAATATATACACACTAATATATACATACTCTAAACAGAAACAATATAGAGGCATGAGTGCAATGAAGAGTCCAATAAGAATTATTTAAATGTGGAACATAGTGCAAAGGGTACTGGGATAAATAGTATTATGTTATTAAGTTATTATAGTTTAAGCTGCAAAGATCATTGTATGGTTTCCCTACAATGTACATCCATGTAGTTTTGAGGCAATTTGGTTGAAAGGAAACCCATACTTCTGATATAAAAAAACAACTTAAAAACGATTCAAAATGTGACCCAAAGACAACACAGGGGTTTATGAAAATTGCACTACAAATGGAATCGGCACCCATGTATCGTGAAAGAATCAAATGGTCCCAGCCCTGCTACTCAGCACTCCCTCCACCCGCCCTGACCCTCCTTACCTTCAGTTTTTGCGCCTCCCCTCGTACTTTGAGCAGCTCTGTGATGGAGTCGACGAACCCCTGGAAGTGGTGGTTACACATCTTCTCGATCTCTCGGTCGTGGTTCCTGATCCGCACGTCCAGCTTCTCCATGAAGAGGCCATGTTCCCGGCCATCGTACACCGACCTGGACAAAAAGAGGGGAGAGTCGACGTGTAAGAAGGGGCACGATATTTACGTTTTGTTAAATCCTGGGAAGGCAAAGGCCGAGCCCACGCGTTCAAACACAAGCACCGTTTAAAAAAAATCTCAGTCCAAATGAAAACGGCACTTTCAAAAGCAAACCACACCAACAAGCGGCAACATAACCCTAACCCTGACATAGTAAAAACAACCGGTCCGTGGGCCAGAACCAGCCCACCAAGGGGTCCAAACAGGCCCACTGGATAACTTTTTGGCAAAGTGTAAAAATTGCAGAGAAGTAATTAATTCCAATTCCAAATTTCCTAACCTCAATGTCAATTCTTTTTCCGTAAATGTACAACTTTAATCTTTGTTTTTTTTCCCCTTGGACCATTACCCCTCTCTCCCGGGTCCGTAACATCAGTTTTTCCGTACAATGGCCTTTGGAACGCCGTCGTAGCAGAAAACAACTTGCGTTTCCCAACCTCAAGCTGATACTAAACTCTGTGAAGGATAAAGTTTCTGATCTTTCTGGAGTGGTCTGGCCCACTTGAGATCAAACTACGGGTATGTGGCCCATGAACTAAAATGTGTTCGACACCCCTGCCCTAAAGCCATGTCGGCCAATCAGAAGCCTGAAAAAAAAAAAAAAACGGAAGGCTACCTGGCTGCAACGGTGCTAAGATCAGTTTTAGAAAAATAATAATTACCCCTTATAGCTGGAATTTTTGCTTTTATTGAAAACTTTTAGAGACAGTTATACTTCTTGTATACCTATTGAAAACTTGGAGCTATCAGTGCGTAAAAAGATTTACACAAGATGAACACAACAAAAATGCTCGGCTGAATTTCGAGAAATGACGACTCCACTCCCACATGGCCTAGAGACGTCCCTGTGGCATCAAATCAAACATTAATATGCACTTTTATCCACCTTTTTTTCTATACATTGCAAGCAACCTCGGATAATTAAAACATCTCAAAAAGTGCAGTTACTGAAAAAAAAGCATAAGCTACCAAAGAAAACAATATCAAATAGCTCTGCAAGTGTAAGAGAAAAGGAGGAAGAAGGAAGAAAGAGGAGTGTGGTGGGGCGTCCTGCTGTGGAATGGGTGCATGTACAAAATGCGTCCATCGGGGGGCGACATCACAAAGCTCTTTAGAAACACGCTGCTCCACATTTCCATTCACTCACTCCTGTGAAGTGGTCACAAGACCTATTGAGTTGGGATTTTCTCAATCAATTAATCAACTGGTCTATAACATTTCTGAAAATAGTGAAAAACAGCCAGTGTTTGACATCTTTGCTTAAAGGCGCTGAATACCCACAAGAGGTGATCTCAGTTATTGTGGCTGATTAGACCTAGAGCTTTGATGGGAATTTAAAATATTAATTTATTATTTTCAACAAAGAAGAATGATAAACAGGTGCAACAATGCCAACAGGAGACGCAAGTCCTGTTTACATGTACATGGTTATTTTTGAAAAACTAAGACATTTCTCTTCGTTAGTGACCTTCGTTTACACGCAAACGAAAAATTTGCCTCTGTGAACGATTCTTTCTAAAAAAAAATAAAAATTTAAAAAACCTGGCCAGAGTGGAGATCTTGGAAATCTCCGTTTGCACTTTAACTAAGACAGAGGTTGGGCAGCCGAGGAAGAGAAGAAAGATGAAGTGATTTGTTGCTGTTGTTGTTGCTATTTTCGGGATTCTGATTGGCTAATGTGGGCTTATTATCAACCAATATTAGGCATTTCCCGATCTAAAAAATAATTATTTATTTTTAATTTATTTTTTAAATACTCTTTCATCAGAATCATTCAAGATTCAATAGGTCCAGTCAGCCAGATTAAGTGAAAAAAGGGCCTTTATAAAGAACAATTATAACATTATGAAAATAGCTGAATCCAGAAACAGCTAAAACAGTACGCTACCTTTAAGAGGAATTTGCCTTTGTGATTGGGGCGTGCATACATAACAAACATATTAAACGTGAGTATAAAACAAACAAATACAGAAACAAAACATGTACACATAGCTGTTTAACATAAGGAAAAGGAGGCTGAATGGAGCACAGCTCATTTCACATAATGTTAGCGACTTTTTGGATGACTTACACAGAAGCATTTAATGAACACCCAATTGAGAGACAATTAAGCAGGCAGTACAGTTTAACCACGATGTGTTACTGTGCAGTGTCGTTCCCAACTCTTGGAAGTTCCCGTCCTCCTGACGGAGTATTCACCCGGTCTGTTATGTTAAAAATAAAAAAAGAAGAAGAAGTCTTGTGTGTAAGCCTTTTCTGTTATAGCAATCACAGTTCTTCCTGTGTTCTTTTCCTTCTAAAAACAGCGCACACACACACCTGTGTATGAATTGAATCCCCCACCCTTCCTCCTGTTGACCAGGAAATGCCCGGCGACTTGTACAATAGAGAGCAGGTCTGACGCCACAGAGTGCTTTCTTTAGACACACACACACACACACACACACACACACAGAGAGACACAAAGCGAGAGAGACAAGAGTCACATACACACACACACAGAGTTGTAGTGAAAGGTTTTCTTCTAAGATGTATTTTGTGTGTGTGTGTGTGTGTGTGTGTGTGTTACCAAGGTGTATAGTCTGTATAACCACAGCCCTGACCAAACATAGTTAAGTGACTGGCAGAAACAATATACGTAGAAATGATATCATAAATAAGTGAATGAACGAGGATAAACCAAGGAGAAAAGAGGGGAGTGTGTGCTGTGTCAGCTGTTTCTCTATACTTGGCTCATTATTACTTATTAATTAATTAGTCGTAGTTATTGTGATGTAATTTCTTGGGTCTTCAAAAGCTTCCTAGCCATATCTTAAAGCGTATGTTGGTTAATAAACCATAATAATTATGCAAAGTATTAGAAAGGTGTCACAAAAACACATGAAATCTGACACGTTTCAAATTTTTCTAAATAAAAACACAATATTGATCCAAAAGATTTCTAAATGTAGAACCATGAACAAAATAGTTCTTAATAAGTTATTTGACCTATGTACTGTACATCTTTTAGTTTTTGAGATGTGCTCGTTTTCATGAGCAGAATGTAAAGGCGTTTCATCTGCCGTAGAATGGACTCAGTGTTGCACCCATAGACGTTAACACACACACACACACACACACACACGTTGCATCAGACGTCATGTAACGTAATGACATCATCGCAAGAGTACAACGTAATGATGTGAAAGACAAAAGCCTTAGCTTTCTGCAGCAAAGAAGAATGATGACTGTAGTGTTTTTTTTGTAATTTTAGATCGATTTAAACATGACAATGTAAACAACAACCTCCTACACAAGTTGGCAGAACCTTTCTCCAAGGGTTTACTTAAGTGTCCTGAAGTGTCCAAACAGCTGGTTTCCTGACCGTGTGGACAACTGTGTGTACGAGTTGAGTTTAGCGTGTGTTGGCAGTGACTGCTTTGACTCCCACAGGGCCTGAGAACACTTTATTTGCTCCTGATGTCTGTTTCCAGCTGCAGTATGTGTCACATGCATGTCCAATTTTCATTCATTCATGCCACCTGTGTGGATACATAAATGAAAATGCAGTAAAACACATTGCATACAGCATACGGGCAAATAGGAATTACACTAGAGTCCCAACCATAACCTGTATTAAAGAAATGGATGTACACTCATTGGTTTGGCCATCTTAGGTTGTTTGTTTTTTTATTCTGAAGTGACTATACTTGGATGAGAGACTGGGAAGGATTCAATTCTTGTGCACTGTCAGATATTACAAAACAGGAAAGGCCCTATTTAATAACATTAAATTATGAAATACTTGTGACGTATCCGTAATTTCACTTTTAGGGGAGGCGGGGATGCAAATTTTGAAGGAGTGGATGACAGAAGAGGAGAAAAGGGAGCTACAGATGAAGGCTGGTTGGACAAGAGACAGTCTAAGAAGGCTGCACTGAGTTATGACCTCACTGTAAACAGCTGTGTGTGTGTTTGACAGCTGGTTAAATAGGATTTTAACCCACTAAAGACAAACACACCAACCCCTAATGTGAATGAATGTGTGTGAACTGTGTCTTCCTGAGTACAGACTGGTGACTCAGCAACACACACACACAGTTTCTTAATTTATTGCAATATGCTAATGAATGCACAATCCTATGTAAAATATATACATAAAAAAGGCTTGTGTTAATGCAATGACCTTCGTTATTGTGTTATGCATGACCCTACATCAGACAAAATTGTTCACACTTGGAAAAAGAATATAAAAAATGTTCAGAAAGAACTTAAAAAGTTACTATCCTATCATGAAGTTACAAGTCCACTTAAAAGTCAGTACACGTTAAAACTAAGTTATCGCCCAGCCCTAAATCCACACGTCGCTGACACAAAGAGTAAAATACTTTAAAGGAATAACACGCCTGCACAGTGCTTTCAGAGAAGGACCATCATGTGGTGTCAGGAAAGGTTTCAGACCATTTGGTCCAAAGTTTCCTGGCGCACACAGACTTGAGGCAATAACTTTGTAACTTTTTAGATGACTAACGTCTCGACGACAGATGCGTCTTTAGAGTCGAGAAGTAAAATACATCAGCTGTCTGCGAACACCAGACCAAAGCCAGCCACAGCACATGACGGGCTGCATCAGATGAGAAAGTATGTCTGTAGTTGTCAAGATGATCAGTCTGGACCACGGCGTTGGACATGGCCAGCACCGAGGTCCGAGAGAAACGAAGACTACAACAACATTAAAAAATATTCCTCAGCCAGTCTATTATTTTCTGAAAATACCACACCTCAGAGTAGGGCTGGCCGATAAGGAGAAAATCAAATGTCACCATATTTTTGACCAAATACCTTGATATTGATACCACAACAATATTGCAGTGTTGACCATCGGTGCTTTAAACATATTTACACAATGAGATTTTTGATAAATAATCATCAGTAATGTGGATATAATGACTAGGTGGGTAAAGGGCAATAACAGAACAGCTAGAACAGTCTGGTAAATTCAGGAAATTACATCACTTTACTGTAATACAGCCTTTAAAACCAGCAACACTTGTGCAATATTAGGGTATTACGATATCCAAAATCTAAGACAATATCTAGTCTCATATCACAATGTCGGTATAATATCGATATATTGTTGGAAGGAAATCATGAGAGAGTCTTGCTGGTGTAAAGTGGTCCTAAAACTCAGCCAGTCAGTTTTTTCCCCCCATCTTGATGTTCTGACAAAATGATATTATCGTAAGTCTTGGTGGTGAAGTTAAATCACGTGAACATTGTCAACAGCCAATGGGTGCGCTCCCTCCAGCACCAAACAGGAAGCAGCAAACAGCTTACAGCCAGTGTTGTTAATGACTGTATAGCGCTAAAGAGGGAAAGTTGCCAATTTTTCAGACTGATCTCATGAAATGGCGTATGTATGACACCCCGATTCGTATGCCATTACTAGGGTGTTATCAAGACGCATACTCGCTTTTTAGCGTGTTTGTCACAGCTGTTGGGCCTCCATTGACTTACATTACCTTGCGATTGCATGTGAATTTCCACCGTAGAGTAGTATAAAAACTCCGCATAGGGAGGTTGGTCAGGGTGGTGGATGGTTAAAACCCAAGACTTTCACCCAGGAAATCAGGGATTGGGTCCAAACGTCACATTTCCTTGTCCCATTTCCTAAACTCAACCGTAGCTTTCTTCTCACGATAATACCGAAAGTGGTGATAACAGTTAGCTTTGTGCGTGTATATTAACGCAAAGTCATATTGCCATGTGGCAATTTTCAACGTAAAGCGCGTCATCCAACGGAAGTTTTACCGGCAGATAAACCTCCGGGCACTAGAGACATTCATCTGCTGGTACAACAGAACATCTGAAAACTTTCTCTTTAGGTTACCAGCTAACGCTAGCAGCAGCTAGCTAGCTAGCTTGGTTAAGTCTTTCGAAATGAATCTAGCTGTAGTGTTGCAGTGTGTGACCCTGCAACATCTCCAGTCTTTGACAGTTAGATGTGAGATGACTGTCTTGAGACGTGAGATGGTGTCAGACTTTAGTCTTTTAAAGTCTAGTGTACCATCAGAATTGTTGCTATGGTTACCTGCAGTTTAATATACGTGAGCACCGATTTAAACTGTGGTTTAACTGTCTAGCAGCCCTACAATAAAAAAGGAGTGTCTGTCCACCAATCAGAAACAAGCCTTTCCCATGGCCACAAAGTAGAAAACCACACACATAAAAGCTTGTCATTATTGGCTAAATCTGAAAATAAAATAGTCAGCAGCTGCACACGGTTAACCACAGGGTGGAGCACGCACAGCTTTTTAAAGTTATTGACAGGGGTTCTCGTTTCGTTCTTGCAGCAGCACGAGTGCAGTTGAGTGATAAGATTAGCAGACACAAAAAAACAAACAGCAGCACACTTTGGAATGAGCTCAGCCACACAGACAAACACAGATAAGGTCGGGACACATTCAGCTATACACCACTATAAGTTCCATCATCACCAGGACAGTCACCAAAAACCATGAGCAGTTTGGAGGTGCCTGTATCAACATTTACTTACACATTTCTTTTTAAACAGCAAGCATGTTTGTTTGTTTTTTTATAAAAAGGATTGGTATTATCCAAAATGCACAATCACATAAGACCAAAAACACACAGCCAGCAGCTAATTGATTAATCACTTCATTCACGAACAGGCGGAAAACAAGTCACACAGGGTTTGACATCACGGCAACATCTGATTTAAACACTTTGCATCTTTACAGTATTTGGCTTCCTCGTCATTTAGGTCACTGTATGTGAGGGCCGCCCCTCAATGATCTTTCAAGTTCAAATAAAAGGTTGAATTAAAATGGATGAATGGCTGAAGCAACAACAACAACAACCGAAAACCAACATTTCTGCATTCATACATTTGATGAATTATCGATTTTCATACTCTGGTCCCGAGGTCTAGACTAGACATTTTGGGTAACACCAATCTTTTATAAAAAAACAAAAACATTCTTGCTGTTTTAAAAGAAACTTAAGTAAATGTAGATACAGGCATCTAAACTCATCTCCAAACTGCTTATTTTTGGGGACTGTCATGGTGATTATGTAACTTATATTTAATACTGATATGACCTGACAGAGATGCAGACACGCCAAGCATAGACACACAGTAAGAGAGAGATTTGTGTGCGTCTCTCAGTTTGTACATGTACAGTAAATCTGACAGTCGGATCATTTCGGGGCTTTGTTGTCCGTGCTGATTACTGTGCTAAACGTGACTTAACCGACTGATGCCATTGTCCTTGTGGTGCGTTGTGGTACACAAATAGTTAGGGCTGCAACTAATTATTTCCATTGTCGACTGATCCGTCGATGACGCCCTTTGACGTCGTTTTGTCCACAACTCAAAGATATTCCGTTTAGTGTCAAAGAGGAGTATAGAAAACTAGAATATCACATTCAAGAAGCTGAAATCAGAAAAATTTGACGTTTTTTTCACGACTCAAACCGATTACTCGCTTATCAAAAGTAGTTGCAGATTCATTCATTAGTTATCGACTAATCGCATAACTTTTCCCGCTCCGAATACAGTATAACAATATTGAAGAATTGGATATAGAGGAGCACGCGGACAGACCCAGTACTTCCTGTCTTTGGTCTGTAGGCTGAGGGAGTTGGCTGACTGATCCGTGATGCTCCTCCCAGATCTCTCCGGAGTTACTCTGCTGTCAGGGAGGAATGCTGCAGCCAGTCTCGACCTGCACACTGCAGGAGAACGAACACACACCCTCACCTCTCACTGCCAACCTGCGTTTCTGTTTCAACAATCTTGGTCCCGGGAAAGTTAGTAATAAGAACTTGCAGGAGGCTGAATATTAGGTTCCTGATTAGGGTTGGGCATGGTCTTGAAGTCCGATTCTTCCTTTCAATTCTGCTTCTCATCGATGCTTTGTGGTGGTGGAATAAGAGGAAATCACAGATAAGAGGAAATTCTATTTTGTTTTAATGGTGATTTCCAGTCTTACCGGGCTTCTAGAAGCGTCTAACACTAGAGCCCGACCGATAAAGGATTCATAAGGTCCATATCGATACAAGTATTTGGTGATTTAAAAATCCGATATATTAACAAAAACAACATTAATGCTCAGAAAATGATATTTTCCTTCACTGTACAGAGATGAAGTCTCTGTACAGTGAAGGAATGTTTTTATTGTGTGAATTGTGTGTGAATGTGTTTATTTTTGATGATTATTTATTTAATGAGAAGACAAAAAGTATCCATCAACAGCGGGAAAAATCAGTTGTCAACAAAAACGATTCCTGGAACCAGATAAACTGATTGATAGAGATGACTTTACCACCTGCACATTCATATTTCTATTTTAACTACGGTTTGAGTCAAGAGAAGTTGTTTCTTGTTTTTGTGGTTTCCTACCGTTGGCCACACACACACACACACACACACACACCCACCCACACACAGCAACCCAGGAAGAGCCATTTCTAGTCCCACAAACATATTTATCTCAACATTATAGGAGTTACCAAATACTCTAGAGATAAGGGAATAAAAACAAGCACCAGAAAGGAAACCGTTAAAAGGTTCTGTCTCTCATCCAAATGTGTACACACAATCCATAACGTTTGTTTTGAAGCTAACAGTTGCATCCTTCACCATTGGATTTGTTTTCCTATTACAAATATCTCTTTTGAACATAACTCTGGGCTAAATATAGCTGATGATGTTACAAAACACAGTGCTATTATATTTGAAATGTGTGACTGTGTACTGGAAATACTGTGACAGAAAGAGGAAGCTGGAAGAGGTGAAACATCACACACACACACACACAGTGTGTGTGTGTGTGTGTGTGTGTGTGTGTGTGTGTGTGTGTGTGTGTGTGTGTGTGTGTAGGCAGAATAAATATATTCTTGCTGTCTGCTCGAGGCACAAAAACACACTCAATGGAGAATGTGGCAGCTAGAGGTGTCGCACAAAGTTGTCAAGTCATACCAAATGGATCTTGAGCGGGCAGACACCCCCCAGACACAATGTCCTACTGGAGTATGATCAACACAGGGGGACAGAAGAACACACACACACACACACACACACACACACACACACACACAGTTTATTCTAAAAGGGTACGAAAATACCATTTATAGAAACCCTCTGTATTTTGGAGTCTTTGGCACGTGGTCAGAAATTAAGGGGGGCAAATACGAAAAATGCCTGAAAATCTCTCAGAATGCCACTAAAAAGACCCATTGAGAGGCAAAAATTGCTTCCAAGATTTCAAAATATATTATGCCTATATATTTACCATTCTGGGCTAATATCCTAATCATACATTAAAAAGGTCCAATATGTAATATTTTTACTGTAATAAATCCAAAAATGCCCCCAATGCGTCATCAGATATTAAGGAAACATGTAAAGTTAATGTATGTATTTTCTCCTTTCCGTGGCGGGATTTCTGCCAGATAAACCTGTAAAAACGTAAACCCAGCGTGCTACAGCTGTAACGTTAGTACAGCCATGAAAGCAACAAACAAATGAACGGGATCGACTGAGATAAATTCTACCCAACCTATAAAAAAAAAAAAAACTGCATGTTTCTAACAGGCATTTTATGTCATTTCAACATTTGTGTACTCACATTGAATTGTATAGAGTATCCGGGTTAGTTACTGGCAAAAACAATTGAGACACAGCCAGTAAAGTGATCCAGACTGGTCCTGGCTAACGCCAACATGCTAACCCTGCTAATGTTACCGGAGGACCAGGGAAGCGGGCTGCAGCTGTTTACAACTTGTAGCCTGTTCAGCGACCGTAGACGACAACGGTGAGTTATTTTAAGCCAAGAGAGGGGGTGCTGTAAATTAGGAAGAGAGGACCGTGAGTTAGCAGTGTGTTTAGCGATTGATGCCGTAATTCTAAGCAAAGAAAGTGTGTTTGTCCGTCGGGTGCAGAGGACGGCGAGGTTGTTGTTTTTACCGGTTCCTACCGTAATTCTAAGACGGAAAAGTAGGGTCTGTCAGTTGGGTACAGAGCTCCACATGAGCACGGGCTTTTATGACATAGCTAGCAACTAACGTTAGCTACGCCGCTGTTTTGTAAAGTAATGTCTGGCTATGTGAAACAAGCATCTAGTAACCTTGTTGTGAATGCTGCGGTCTCAGCCTGGCAACCTCTGTGAACTTGGAGTCTGGAGGAGGGGGCGGGGAGATGACTCTCTCCAGTATTTTGAATTATAAACTGCAGTAACTATTTTAAACACTAGTTGTCAGTATTACATATTGCACCTTTCAGCCATCGTTTTATTAATGCTCTGCTTAATTAAAGAATTTCTTAGTCAACTAACACTCATACGATTTTGTGGACTAATCTATTAGTTGATTTGACTCGCGCATGGTGGTCGCGATACTAGTTGCTGTCTTCTCCTGAACAGAGGTGTGCTCATAAGGAAAGGCTACCGGCTTTGCCATTTCTACGGACTAGAAGAAGAACAAAAGGTAAACAACGGCAGAACTGGCGGCAGCATTGACGTCAATGCTTCGATTTGATTCGATGACCTACTTCGTCAGATCAAGCCTTTCATTCACTATAAAAGAACTCATCTTAACCCAGTAAGTTAACAAGAGAGACCTGCAGTCACTCTGAGAGTCCTGGCATCCGGTTGCCCTCGAGCTCGTTCAGGCTTCCCGTTTCTACTTTGTCGCGCGCCTCTGAAAAAATAGATTGGTGAGCCTAACCCTCTGGACGCACACCAACCCTCTGGACGCACACCAACCCTCTGGACGCACACCAACCCTCTGGACGCACACCAACCCTCTGGACGCACACCAACCCTCTGGACGCACACTCAAAATCATGACGCGCCAGCGAGAGCTACGTCATTTTGACGTCATACTGGCGCGCGCAAGCTCAGATGCGTAGACTGTAAATCGGCCTTTAAACTGAGTTTCTCCACAAAGAATCATGCAAAGCACCACTTTAAATATTGTGTTTACCTGAGATGTGCTCATTCGTTTCTGGTAAATAAGTCATTAAGCATGAAAAAAAGCACAAAAAATGTGTGTAAATGACTCAATTAGTCAACCATGGCCGATTTGGCCACAAAGAGCTTTAATAATATTCAATTAATTTTCATTTCTGTCACACTCACACAAACAAGGCGCTGTTACATATACGTGCACTGATAATGGCAATAGTATGCTTTTATTTCAGCCAACTCATGCTGACACAAGGCGGTGATTACTGTATGCATTTTTATTATCTATATACACAAAATTGCTCTATATACACAAAATTGCTGAGCAGAAAACAGGGCTGTGACCCATTTCAGGTCCAAACAGCTGAAGTCATGCTGCATCCTCCCCCACTAATGGGATGTGAAACCATGTAGCCTGGCACAAGCCCCAAAATGAACAGAAAAGTCATTCAGCCCCTAAAGTGCAGTTTCCACTAAATTATTGAGCAACAGTCTAAACACTCATAAGCATTCAAAACACATGACAAACACCAACCAGTGGCTTTCTGTGTGGTGTATATTATCAGTCCTAATTAGCTCCAGCAGCTGTAGTCTCATTCATTGTGTACACATACAGAGGCAGGGCTGGACAGAGCTGCTGCACTTGACACTCCTTGATATATATCTTGGCTGTTGCTAACTACCTAGCAGGCTAACTAGCAATAACTAGCCACCAAAACTCCACGAGGATAAGTTGACCGACTTGGGTAATGAACACAAGACACGTCAAAAATATATATATACAATTTAAAACAATCAAAAACAGAGCTATTAGCTACCAGAAACAGCCTTGTCTCCCATTGTAAGCTCTGACACCAGTGAGCAGAATGTCAATTAGTTAGCTAAGTTAGCTCAGCCCAAGCTGCTCATATGACTATCTATTGACCAACTTTGGTGACTACGCTAAAATGACAGCAACGTTAAGAAAGACACGACTCACTGTGCAGGTGTATACACAATAGTCCATCATTCAGGTTAGCTTGCCTTTGTGTTTTGCTAAAGTTAGCCGGTTAGCTGTCCGATAATGGACACAAGTGGGTTAAAGTTTTGAGCAAGCTCCAGGAGTTGCTAACTTGGTGCTAATCACAGCTAGTCGCTCTCACTCAGCTGGGTGACGCCGTGGGTTCAGCTGCTTTCATTGGGGCAAAAACCCGGGACAAACAGCCGGGGAGTTACTCACCGGAGGGTCGGCCCGATACAGTTGGTGTCTGTGCTTTCAATCTCCCGCAGGATCCGTTCGTGTTCGGCGGCTGTCTCCACACTCGCCATCCTGCATGTTGCTCCGGACTGTGCCGAGCTGAACTGAGCGGACTGGCTGGCTGGGCTCCATGCGTCATTCAGGAGGAACCAGAGGGTTGGTTCGATGTTTTCACAGGGCAGCCCGTGTGAGCGGAGTTTCACTCGTTAAAGGAAGAAGAGGGCTGACATCCACTGGCTGTCTCATGCAGGAGTAGGGCACGATTATGAACACGTGTCTTGTACAATGTTAAATGTCCGTACTGAATAAGTAAATAAAGTGATTTTGATAAGTTGAATTAAGCTAAAACGCGTTACAATTCCCTAATTAAAGAGAGTTGATAAACAACGTTTTTCACTCTTATTTACCCCATCACTTTTAAATTGTCCTATCTTACATACTTCCCCACACAGTTTCAGATCCCCTCCAAATATTTCCTCAGCTTCTCAAAATGCAGGCCTCATATATTAAATTCAACTGGGCGGGAAATTTGCATTTTGAATTTAGTTTTTAAAAGCAGAGCAATCTGGGGGTTCAGCAAATTAAAATACTCGTTATTTTGGTTTTACTTCAGTTCTTACTGTCTAAAAGTAACTTTCCTACAGATTATTAAATTCCACACAGTGCTTTCAGTCTTTTCAGTTTTTATTTTATTTGTATGTATTTTTTATTTTTATAATTGGATAAATCATACGCCTTTATTTTGTAGGAAAATTCGCGTTACATCCGGTGTCATTCTTGCAAATTCTGGCTGAGCCGCTGCTGTCGGAAGGGAAACGAAGCAAGAGAAGTCCAAATGGAGGTAAAACAAATTGATTTGAAAGATATTATGGAGAATCAGTGGAGAGATGCACCGAGTAGTGATTCTTCCTGATTGTGAAGTTGGGCCGACACGAGGGATGACAAGACAGTCTGGGACTATTTCCCAGCCTGGTTGAGTTCGCATTGCTTTGCACACTTACACTCAAAAGGATCAGAGTCCATGCAGCTATATGGCAAGTGAAGGAAAAGCTGTAAATCCTACATTTTACACTGCAGTTAAACGTTTATTGTGCAGCTTCTGTAAACTTAGACTTTATTGTATATGGGGTGCAAGCATAGACTGTTAATAATAATATAAACTGTGTGTGTGTGTGTGTGTGTGTGTGTGTGTGTGTGTGTGTGTGTGTGTGTGTGTGTGTGTGTCAATTTGCAAATGCATGCACAATCACATCTAAAATATGCACACACATTAGGCTTAAATTGGTGTTTAATGCAATGACCTTTGTTCTTGTGTTATACGTTAGCCTACATCAGTTTGCTTCCAAGTTGTACAGGGCAGGATATCTTATGTAGTGTAGATAGAGAAAGAAAGGTGAAGCAGTTCATTACAGTGTGTAATCTATCAACTCTGACCTCATTATAACACCAAAGATGGAGATTTCACTACACAGTGTAAAAACACTACACATTTTTTTTTCCAGAAGTAAAAATTGTGTGTGTATGCATAGAAAGGAAAGGTAATTATTTTGCATGTTGGTGCAGGCCAAGACCTACTTTATCATCACAACAGATCATTTTTTGTGAGCTTGTTATACATTCCGTATTTATTTTATTTTATTTTTTTATTATTCTCTCTATTAGCCTAAAAAGAAGTTGATAAACTCAGTGGACAGCTGTGTGGACGAAGCTCTCTGTGGCCTGGTTAGGGCCAGTGGGGGCCTGTCTCTGCTGAAGGGGCACAGAGTTGTGCTTCGGTCCGACCTGGACAACCTGACGGGCAAAGTGGCCCTGCTGTCCGGAGGGGGGTCTGGACATGAGCCGGCACACGGGGGTAAGACTTTTATATTTTTGAATGGGACACCGCAGCTTCTATTCTTTACATTTGACTCCCTCTTACCTCCTGTCTCTGTCCGTCCCCAGGTTATCTTGGTGCAGGTATGCTGTCAGCTGCTGTAGCAGGAGGCGTATTTGCTTCTCCACCTCCTGCCAGCATCCTGGCTGCCATTCTCTGCTTGCACCATGCAGGTAATGTACACTAGGATTTTAGCATTATTTGGCATTTGTTTGGCCAATTTGATTAAATAAAATTACCGTAATTGAAGCATAACAACAGTCGTCCCTCGTCAGGAGCCTCCGGAGTCCTTCTCATTGTGAAGAACTACACCGGCGACCGCCTCAACTTTGGATTGGCTGCAGAACAGGCCCGTAACCATGGTGTTGCTGTTGACATGGTGATAGTTGCAGAGGACTGCGCCTTTGACCAACCCAGTAAGGCCGGCAGGAGAGGCTTGTGTGGCACCATCTTCATTCACAAGGTGAACAACAACAACAACAACAATCTTAACTCAAGGTCCATTTACTCTAGCTGCTTTTCCAGAGCTTTCAACCTCATGTCACAGCCTTTCTCTGCAAATCCAGGTTGATCAGTTATCAGTTTGCTCAGCTATTTCCATGACAGTTGAGTAAGACCACGAGATGTGATTTAAACCTCGGCTAAAAACTAGTAAGTCAGGCTTGAGTTAAGATTATTTTGTACAACAACTTCCTATGCAAAGTCTAATAAAGTAAACCATGCTTTATGTTTTAGTTAAAGATGCATGAGATGCAGCTGGAAAATTAGGCAATGGGCATTTAATATTGACGGCTTGATGACGAGGCAACGATATACTACAATTCAAATCATTTTAAAAGTGTTGACCCAAACATTTGTCTTCTTGTGGGGGTCCAGTTTGGTCCCCTCATTGAGCCAGTTTCTATGATATAGCCTGATTATAGACTATGGATAATTTTGTATAAATCAAGAGAAAAAAATACAATTAAACATTACTATGAGGTAGATGATAAATGGGAATTAAATCTGATATCTTAAGATATCAAAGGTTCACATTTCTATTAGTTAGAGTTATATAACTAAGCGGTTCCATTTTTATAATAAATAGCATCTAATTTTAAAATATATTGTATGTGAAGGATGTTTTTTAATGTCATTGGTTTTGGTCCAGGATTAACTTTAAAGAAGTACTTCTGCAATCTTAGAATTGTAATTCCATAAAGCTTAAAAAGGTTATTATTGATGATATATGGTTTTAATTTCCCAGTATTGATCAAGCTCCAAAAACATTAAATCCCACGCTTCCTATCGACAACACAGATGTTTTGTTTTTTAATAAATGTTGCACCTCTTGATACCTGCTTTTCTTTTCTAAATGTGGTCACATTTTGTAAGCTGGCAGGTGCCTTAGCAGAAGAAGGCTGCCGATTGGACCAGATTGTTTCCAAGGTGACGGAAATTTTAAAGGGGATTGGTGAGTCTCTTTTTCACTAACTTAAAGCTTGGTTGAAATACCAGTATACTTTTCACAAAGCATATTGTTTGTGTGCGTATTCCAGGGACGCTGGGGGTGAGTCTGTCTCCGTGCAGCGTTCCAGGCTGCCTGCCTTCCTTCGACCTGCCGCCAGGAGACATGGAGCTGGGACTGGGTGAGGGAGGATGGAAAGATGGAGGAGAAAGAGAAAAGGTGGAAATATGTCAGAGGGATTAAGAGAAGAGACTGATTAAGGGTTGTAGTTTCTGACACCAGTTGTTTAGACTTTACATTTCCTAGACTTTCTGAATTATACATTCTGGAAATTATGTCTTGAAATTTAGGGGAGCATAAATAAATTGATGTTTTTTGGGACAATAACTGAATAGTACCCTCTAGTGGCCTGTTGCTTGGCTGGTAAATGGACGAGCGATACATTTGAAATTGGTAATGAATAGGGCTGGGCAATATATCGATATATGAGAACCCAAATATCTGCTAATATTCCTGTATCAAAACATATCTGAAAAGGAAGAGGGAGCAAAACAGAGAGAGAGAATTTTTTAGTAATCTCCATTATTTAAAGTGTTGACTGGTGTTTTTCATCTTCTTCAGGGATCCACGGTGAGCCTGGAATCAAAAGGTTAAAGGTGATTATGCCTAAATCAACTATTTATATAACTCAGTTTACCCTTTTTGTCTCTTTTTATATTTCCACTTATGTGTCTAAGTTTTATTCATTGATGCTGCTAATCAGGTGGCTTCTGCAGATGAGTTGGTGAAGACTATGATAGATCACATAACCAACCCTGACAGCCAATCACATCTGGCTCTAAAATCAGGTACCCTGAAGTATAATCTACAGTCTCTCTTCATATTCACTTTTAATGTATGCCGCCATTAGTAGTAGTGTGTGTGTGAGTCCTTTCTCTTTTGTACAGGAGACAGCGTGGTTGTGTGTGTGAACAACCTCGGAGCTCTGTCTTGTCTGGAGATGGCTGTGGTTACCGGAGCAGCCATCACCTGTCTGGGTAATTATGGTTACATTGGCACGCATTAAAAGAACACACAGGAACCAGTGAAGCAGGGGTCTTCAATGTTTTTTAGGCCAAGGACTAGGGCTGCACGATATGAGGAAAATATCAATTTGCGATTACTTTGACTGACGTTACGATAGAGGGAATGAGTTGTATCATTAGTCTCATTTTCATTGAAAAATATTTAAAATTATAGTGTGATTTTTCTTGCGAGGACTTTGTCTTTTCGATACGTATGTAGGCTGAGACGTCTCGGCAGCACCACAATACTTCTGAATGGTTTGAAAAATATTTTGCCTTCAACAAATATTGCGCCCCATATTGTGATGTTGATACATTTGCAATTAATTGTGCAGCCCTTCCAAGGACCCCTTAGCTGAAAAAAGAGACAAAGCAGGGACCCCCTACTATAGTATAACAATTTAGTTGCATATTTAACTGGCCAGATGGATGAAAATGGATGAATGAATAAAGTTTTTCATATTTTATTTATACATCATGTTTTAATGTGAAACATAAATGTGGAAGGCACAGTAAATCATTAAGCTTAACTGTATCAGTAGATGGTTACCATAATGGCTACCTTACTTTGTAAATGTATTATCAATGTTGTGTAAAAAAAAAAATATATATATATATATATATATATATATATATATATATATATATATATATATATATATATATATATATATATATATATATATATACAAATAGGCCAATTTATCTTTTCTAATAATATGTTAGATTTATTCAATATTTTTTTTTTTTAAACAAACTTCCAAATAAATATCAAACAATAATTGTTTGGCCCCCCCTGCATTGACTCTGTGGACTCCTTAGGGGTCACGGACCCCCCGTTGAACTCTGCTGTACATCCATTAGTCTCGCATTGCCTGACCTCACAGCATTCAGGGATGGGAGAAAAATGTGCTCTGCTTTATTGTCATATCTTCAAACCAATCAGTCGTCTTGGGTGGCGCCAAGCGCCGGACGGAGCAATGGTGCCGCTGTAAAATAGCCTCGAAGATGAAAAGATGTTTTAGTCGTGCAACAGAAACCTCAGATTGGACAGATAGTCTAGCTAGCTGTCTGGATTTACCCTGCAGAGATCTGATGAGCGGTTAACCGTAGTCCTTATATATCCACATCGGCACTGGAACTCTCCTGTAAATGCATAGTTGTTGATGCAGTACTGCAGTACTGCATTAGCACCATCAGCAGTTAAGGGCTCTATTCCCCCAAATCTTTTTTTCAACCTCTCTTTAACGGTAAACATCTTTTGAGGATGTTGCAGAATGTGACTTGCTGTTTCTATGGTTACAGAGAATCGGGGTGTGGTGGTTGCCAGGGTGATGTCGGGGTCGTTTATGACATCGCTGGAGATGGCGGGAGTGTCGTTGACCCTGATGAGGGCCAACCAGGAAACACTGAGGCTGTTTGGTGAGCATAATACAACCCAATTCTTTTTTAAGTATAGTTTTTAGTCTTTCCAAAAGTGATGTGACAAATACCAGTACTACATCTGTGTTTAGTAAGGAGCATAAGCGAGGATATCTTTGGCACAGGTAGCCTGGCTCTGTCCAAAGGTAATAAAACCCGCCTACCAACACCTATACAGCTCCCTTATTATCGCACTTATGTCTTTGGTTGTTTAATCGGCACATAACCACAATGTAAAAAATTACAATTGGCAGATTTAAAGTAAGCTACGTGCTGTGGAACACATTTTGCAAAATGTTAACTATTTCTTTAACTAAATATTAACATTAACCTTAAAACCAAGTCTTTACCCTCAAACGGCCCTTTGAAGAAGTGACCGGACAAAATGACCTCACAACGTGTAAACTTCAGATGGTCCTCCCAAAGACAGAAAGACGCACATATCAAACATCCTCTATCCAATACAGATGCTAAGACCAGCGCCCCCGCCTGGCCGAACCTCAGCAGCGTGTGTGTGAGCGGACGCAGCTACGTCACAGACCCTCAAGCCGTGAGCCCACGACCACAGGCCGACACACACTCTGAAGGTTAGTTTCTACAGCGTGTACATGTAGCACGTATATTTCTGTGTATTACGCCGTGAATTTGTGTTACAGGACTGTTAAAGGGAGCAGAAAGATTGCACCTCTGAAACTTTTTCAGAATATTGTTTTAAATGCTTTTCGTCAACCATAACCCATGTGTTATTAAGTGACAAAAATAATTTATTTATTTTTATTTTTTCTGTCAGGGCCACTGAGTCCTGTGATGCGTAAAGCTTTGGAAAAGGTTTGTTCCACGCTGTTGGAACAGCAGGAAGAACTCAACTCCCTGGACCGTGCTGCAGGGGACGGAGACTGTGGGAACACTCATGCGCAGGCTGCTAAAGGTAGGAAACATGCGTCGTGATTCGGTAGAAATCAATATAAATGTGTAAAGATTTAAAAAAAAAGAATCACAATCACTTGTTTTGACTAGATGTCACTACGTCTTTTTTTAAAAAAATTTTCCCTTTTAATTTAGTTATTTTGATGTGGGATTTGTCTTAGAAATCTAATTATTACTTTTTATATTTACTTTATTTAAGATAAACTACAATTTGAGTCAGTTGCACTCTTGATGAGAGGACAGATCGGTTGTTTTGCACAGTTTCTATAAATAAAGGAATGTTTTCAGTCATTTGTCTGCAGCTCATTCGGTTAAAAAAAAAAAAATCCTGAGAAAATCATATTGTGAACTTAAAATCGTGAATCGTATCAATTTGTGAGTTGAGTGTCTCGTTACATCTCCAGTGTGTGGTATCAGCTGCGCAGTAACATGCAAGCGAATGTACAAAATTGCCTTGATGTAGTGAAATTGTGAAAAAATGTTCTTTCAGCCATTCGGGAGTGGCTCCAGGACCATGTGGTCCCTGGTTGCCCCGGCCAACTGTTATCAGTCCTCGCCGGATTGGTGCAGGAGAAGATGGGCGGGTCTTCAGGAGCGGTAGGTTCAGAACTATTCTATACATTTTGACATGAAGTAATCAACATCTTACGCCATCTTTACGCATGCAAACACTCATCTTCTGTGTCTGTCAGCTGTACAGTCTGTTCCTGACTGCAGCTGCTGCTCGCCTGACTGAGGGGCAGAACAACGCTGCAGCCTGGGCAAGTGCAATGCATGCTGGGACACAGGCGATGAGGAGGTGAGGGGCATTGTGTGTGTCTGTAGTTTTGATATATATATATATATATATATATATATATACCTACATGTTTAAGGCATTGCGGTGATTTTTAAGGTTTTCTAGAAAATAAAGACGGCTAATTAAGAAGTAGAATAGAAGGTTCCTCCAGCACATCCTTTCCATATAATCCTTTTTGAGGCACTGAAAAGATTATTAAACTGTGCCAGAAGTGCTAAAACAGTGGCTGCATCCCATATTGTGTACTAACATGCTATTTAGTGGGGGGGGGGCAATACAGCATACTTTCTCAATATTTTCCGTGGCTATAATATATTGATTAACAGGCGCCAAGTATCAATCTTTCATATCAGATACATTTCTCAGTTTGTTAATGTCACTTGAATTTTATTATTACAATTTATCTTTTTCGTACTATAATAATACATTTCAAGTGAGTAATATATCTTTTTAGACAAAACAGGTGTTGACAAAGATTTTCTTTACACCTCGTCTCAGAATTGAAACAAAGCTCTTTGGAAACGACGTCTTTACAGCTCAGCGTGACTGGAAAAGATGCAGTACACACTACTGTTTTCACACAAACGTATGAACAAATAGTACAGATATTGTGTATTGTAATGCATAGGATGCGATTTTTAGACGCGGCCAGGAAAGTCAATGAATAAAACCAAATGCAAAGGTGAAAAGTGTGTGTGAGAATTTAGATTTATTTAGTTGAGTTGCTTTTTGAAATCTCACCTCGCCTCCAGGAGCTTTTACAGACAACAATGAATTAATTAACAAAAAGGTAATTGGTAGATTAAACAATAATGAAAATGATTGTAATGTCTACGGTCTGTCAGGTATGGGGGTGCTGACCCTGGAGACAGAACAATGGTGAGTTATTCTCTCATTTCTCGGCATTTAAATAATTTTTCCAATTTTTTATATATATATATATATAATTTATTTATTTTCATTAAAAATCCATTGAGTCTGGAATAGAGGAGTTTATATCGTGTACCAGAAACAATCAATTTCAATAAATTTGTCTTTATATGTCTGTCTAGTTGGACGCATTGTGTCCTGCTGTGGACGAGCTGATGAAGCTAACAACAGCACCACCTGGTGGACAGATGGCTGTACTCCAGGCTGCTGTGCAGGTGCAGTAACGGAATTTTGTATTAGTAGGTGTTGATGTAGTCTCGCATAGCCAGACATCCCTCCACAGCGCTGCAGAGCTCTGGCTCATTGGGATTTCTTTAAACCAATCACAATCATCACGGACAACGCTAAGCGTCGGACGGAGCCACGGTGCCGCTGCAAAATAGCCTCAGAAGGAACATGTTTTGGTGGAACATGTGTACGTTCAAAAGTTGTTTTACTCGTGCGACAGAAAACTCAGATTGGACAGATAGTCTAGCTAGCTGTCTGGATTTACCCTGCAGAGATCTGAGGACCAGGTAACCAGAGTCCTCATGAGTTTAGATGCCAACACACTGAAATCTGAAGGTGACGGACATCCGGCCAATAATGAGGGACATCCGGCGGAGCTTCCTGAGGCACCTGAACAATCCCTTGAATGAAACGTTGTTGATATAGAATAGTATTGCTGTGGCTATGTTAAAGTGATTTTCTACATTATGACTTGTCAGTTCATATATTACATGCCTTATCTTTCCCCTTCCTTCCCTCTGTCTTCCTAGAAAGCGTCCTCGGGGGCAGAGTCGACCCGTAACCTCACGGCAATGGCGGGGCGAGCCAGCTACATCGCGGCTGAGCGGGTCACCCTGCCCGACCCCGGCGCCGTGGCGGTAGCCGCCATTCTGAGAGCCGTGCTGGAGTCACTGGAAGGGCAGAAGTAATCCAGCAGATAGGAATGATATGCTCTGGTACTATCACCACACTAATAACTACCAGAACAACACTATAATGCCTCTATAAAAAAAAAAATGATTTGTGTGACCTCTTTGAAGCACATTTACATGCAGCAAATTAACTGAAACTTAGAAATTGGGTGCCTGAAAAACCAAAAGTCTCTCTCAAACTTGACAATATGCTTTGGTAAATCATCAGCAGTGATGTAAGGTACGCACATGGTTAAGTAAATGGTAAAAAACAAGAAAATAACGCTTGCAGCAGGAGAGATTTGTGTAAATCATTAATTTAATTTATTAATTTATTTAACAGGGACAATGTACATTAATTAACATTGCTGTAAATGCACCAGATTCAATCAATACAGCATCGTATCGCAATATTTTCTGTGGCAATACTGTATCAATACACAGAAGCCAAGTATTGATCCATTGTATACTGTATGTGTTTGTCTGCTTGACAAACAAGTGATATGAACAAACAGAGAAATGTTATAGCCGGAGTGCTCCTTTTAAGACTAATCAGTAATTTTCCAATTTATCTTTTTCTCCATCTTTTGTGTAGCAAATGCTGTACAGTACATGGATTAATGCACTTTCTTGAACTAATAAAATAACTGTTATGTTGTATACAATATACTGTGTGTGTGTGTGTGTGTGTGTGTGTGTGTGTGTGTGTGTACAGAATACAATCATTGAGAATCTGTAGAGATCTTTTTCTTGTTTCTTTCAAATCTTCTTTTCTTCCTTTTAAACTTGAATCTCTCTTTCTCTCAAACACCAACCCTGTTCCAACTTCCTGACACACAAGTCACCCACACACACACACACACACACACATGCACAGCGTTGCTTTTTAGACTTTGAACACGCCCACACTTTCACACTTTCTAAACCTGCTGCTTAACAAACCCATGCTTTGCGTTTCAGCGGCATTGCTTAACACATACACCAGCGAAGGTAATTATGTTCTTGTTGTAACGTGTGTGTGTGTGTGTGTGTGTGTGTGTGTGTTTTATGTTTCCAGTGATAATATGATGAAAGACAGGGATCCCAACTGCCATACTGGGTGTGAGGAAAGTCATTTGTGCTTTCACTTCAGTAATACTCTCATATTACAGACACGCAGCAACCAAAACTACCAACATCTCAACGTACTGTTCATTTGCTTTTTCTACTGTTAGTAACACTTTTTAAAATGAAATAGAAAAGGGTAAAAAAAAAAAAAAGAAATCAGTCATGTTTTCTTTAGAGTTGAAATCTCTACACAGCAGACGAATATTTATCAAAATGATTAATACCTATATACAAGAATGTGAAAAGTTCAAAGTGTGACATTCACCCTCTGACTTAAAGTTGCTGTTATAAAATGACTCATAGCACACAAAATGGATGCCGTAAGATCACTTAGATGTAGAGGTTGTAGGAACTTGTTTAAGATGTACAATGTATGAAGATATGCTCTTTTGTGCAATACATGTTAAAGTAAAAGTTTGACACTTTTGGGAAATGCTCTTATTCGCTTTCTTTGTAGAGACCCCAAAATATGGTATGGTTAGCTTAGCTTAGCACAAAGACTGGAAACGCGGGGGGGGGGGGGACGGCTAGCCTTGCTCTGCCTTTAGAGAGTCCTGGAATGACATCCAGACATATGAAATAATGATAAACAATGAAAAAAGTCTTTGTTTGTAGTGTGTGTGACAAAATACTTTTATATACTTACTTTGTAAAGTGCACATTAGGGTCAAATGTTTTTACGGGTGAATTGGAGATATCTCTTCTTATGACTCATCAAGTAGAAAATATTGTCAACAGGCATTTAAAAAGAAAGAAAATCTCTTTTTCCACTTTTTTAGGAAAACAAATGTATAGAGAGGAAGTGTGTGAGAATTGCACATTAGATTTGTAGATTTACCAAAGGTAACAAAATATGTCTGTCAGCACTTTGAAAAGCTTTATACGAACACTTTAAACTCCACTTAAAACGACAAGTCGCTGTTTATTTAATATTGTGCTGATCGTAGCTCTGTGTGCAGCCATGAAAGTGGTGTTGATTTCCTCATCTAAGCTCAGATGGGCCGATCTGGAATCTTGCCCCTTATGATGTCAAAAGGGGCAAGGTTACCTCCCCTTTCTCTGCTTTGCCCGCCCAGAGAATTTGGGCCCCCCCATGAGAGAGAGACATCATGGCTTTCAAACGAGCAAAGTGGCAGTTGGTCCCCCAGTCTCCATCTTGCCCCCCTCTCTTCTCCTAAAAAACTACAGACTCAGAAATGGCTACTAAGGAAAGCTCATTGTGGGACTGGCTCTAGTGGCTGTAATTCTGCACCCAGGCTGAATTTTGGGAAAGAGACTTCAGATACAGTATTAGGGGACCACTAAGGTCTTTATAAAAGAGACTTCAGATACAGTATTAGGGGACCACTAAGGTCTATATAAAGGAGACTTCAGATACAGTATTAGGGGACCACTATGGTCTATATAAAAGAGACTTCAGAGACAGTATTAGGGGACCACTATGGTCTATATAAAAGAGACTTCAGATACAGTATTAGGGGACCAGAAGGTCTATATAAAAGAGACTTCAGATACAGTATTAGGGGACCACTAAGGCCATATAAAAGAGACTTCAGATACAGTATTAGGGGACCACTAAAGTCTATATAAAAGAGACTTCAGATACGATATTAGGGGACCACTAAGGCCATATAAAAGAGACTTCAGATACAGTATTAGGGGACCACTAAGGCCATATAAAAGAACACCATGTCATGGGACCTTTTAAGAGTACTTTAAAAGTACCTTAATCGGGTTTCGGTGGTGTAGTTTTGTGTAGATTGTGAAAGTTAAATCTAAAAAACAAAAAATCCTCCCATTAATGAATCACAATTCAACTTCAGCACGGTGTTCAACCGCACAAAAGTCAGCAAGAGATTTAACCTCTAAAACCACGGATGATTAGTCTGTTTGTGCATCCTGTTGTGTGACTCACTCACTTTATAACAAATAATATGAATATGATCTGGTTTAAAAACTAAATCTGTTAAATAAGGGACGTTCAAATTGCTTACGTCACTTTTGCAAAAAATGACAGGAGACCAGAGTCCAGTTTAATAAACAAACATTCTTATCACATAAAATGAACATTAAATACACATTACCCAGCTTTCTTTGAAGTTTTTCATTTTCAAATTAACTTACTTATAATTACCTTAACACAAATATTGACACTCGGCCTATATGAGGGATAAATCAGAAATATTTTTTTAATAATTTTTTTAATTTATAAGGACAGTCATTCACATTACTGTACATGTGCCAACGTTAGCCAGACAACTAAATTTCAACTGTAGTTCTTAAGCAAAATGTTATGAGTGACGTGGTCAGTTGGAACCAAATCACAATCATGCAATCACTCAAATAAAACATAACCTGATCACCAGGGACAGAACGAATAACATATGCAATCACTTTTAATGTGAAATACACATTTATCGGATCAGAATTATTCTCATTCCTTTTTTTATTTTTTATATTTTATTTATAGTTCTCTGTTTAACAAACAAGAAAAAGCACCGCAGAACACAGCAAAGTAACCCACCCATAGACAAGCAAACAACAATAGACTAACAAATAGGTTGCTAAATTAAAAATAAAAAATCTTATGCATACATTATATATACATGTACAAACACAGGTCCAGATAAAAGAAAGAAAGGTTGCTCTTCTGAAAAACATAGTAAAACTAGAGAATGCTATTTCTGAAGAAATAGCGGTGTGCTTGCTGCATGGTGAAAGGCTGGCGCTACACTGGATTGCTGACTTAAATTGGGTAAGACGAAGGTAACGTATTGAGAATAGTTTGAAACAGTGGGAATGGGTTTAATTAGAAAAAATCTTATTAAAAAGTTGAACAACACCAAGAATGTTAGAAAGATGTGGAATATAAAAATATGATATTTGTAGTTTTTTTAAGATGATGCTAAACAGGATGGCTGGCTTCAATTCGGACACAGACACACACACACGCGCACAGACGCACACACGTAACCACACACATTCACCAGTCACTAAGTGAAGATTGACAATGTATCAAAGACCAAGAAAAAGGTGCAAAAATGAAGCATTTTAAGTCATTCTAGATAGATAAGACAAAAAGGGTTGCTACATTTTGTCAAAGGTTACAGAGTTAAGAGAGACATGTATCATACTTTCTCCATATGTAGCAAGATGTATATCTATATACTGTGTGTGTGTGTATATGTATGTATATATGTATATGTATGTATGTATATGTGTGTATATATATATATATATATATATATATATATATATATATATATATATATATATATATATATATATATATATATATATAATGCCTAACATTCAAAAGTAAAAACAAAATCCAAGCGTAAACCTACTAATTTTCATTATGAATTAGAACATGTTTGCTGGTGCCACACAGCAACCCTAATTTGAATATTATTAATAATACATTTTATTTATGGGCGCCTTTTTTGAAAACAGATGCACAACAAAAACACCCAGAACTGCAAAGCAATGATCAACAACCATGACAAATACCATCACATTACACTGGGTATGCCAGTTTGAAGAGGTAGACTTTTAACCCTTATTATTTAATATCATTATTATTAGAATGTCAGTATCACAGTGTTAAATATTTCACTGTCAGATTTTCTTGCAGTAAATGACTCCTGGTAGTTATAATACCTCTAAATCACTATATTATACTGTAATACTACATAATATACAGCACACATACCCTTTTGGCTTATGTTTAACCCTTACCAGGCCATTATTTACCATGTTGTTCTCTTTTCCCTCTCAGTTATTCAAACAGGAAATGTTTGCTTTCATGGTTTTACTCAGCCACCTGTTAACTAGAAAAATAACCAAATCAAGGCGCCAGTTGCCACGGTGACAATATTATTCACGATGGCAGGAAGCTGGTATTTTGTTGTCTTATTACTGATCTGTCTGTTTTCCACATCTGTCATTCTCTCTCGTTTCATACCGCTACAGCTGCGTGTCGAGTTCATAGGACAGTTCTTAAATGTCCTCGTAATAACAACTTTGTGTGTCTCAGATGGAGTTTGCCTGCAGTCATGTTGTGTGTAACTGGAGGCCTGGCGGAGCAGGTGAGTGCAGCTATTTGCATCTTTAAATATAAAAATAAAAAAGTCTCCACCACTGATGAGAAGAACAGAGTAGAAGAGAGAAATGGAGATCTTTTGACGCTGCTGCAGAGTTGATTGAGTATTTTTCTTTATTTTTTATTATTCAGTGGGTTTTTATTATCTATCTTATGGTATGCATTCTACTGTATTTATTCTATTTTATCTTATTTGTTTACATTTATCATTGTATTCTATCCTGTTTTTATGTTCATTCTGTGTCTATTTTTGCTAGTTGTAGTCTTTACGCTGCATTTCTTGTATGAAAGGTGCTACACTAATAGAGTTTGGAATAGTTTCCCCTTTTTAAATTTCAGTTTTATTTTCATTCTTTCTTGCATGAATCCACTGCACTCCAGAGTTGATATTAATATTAATTAATATTAAAACTTAGAGTTCTATAAGAAAAAAATAATGGGTTGGCTGATTGTGCATTCGACTGATTATGTTGCCTTAATTTCAAAATAAGAGTGTCCTGAGATAGATGGATGAGAGTTAGCCTGGATTATTGATGGATGTGATGTCACTACTCTATATTGATTGTTTAGCTATAACTAAAATATTGTGCATTTGATTAGATAATTTGATCCATTAAATTTCAGCATATTTTTAGTGTTTTAGCGCCTTAATGTACTCATTTTCCCAGCATCCACAGGTGTTTCTCTTATCAAACACCAGTTTGACAACACAGTGGCGGTTAAACAACAAGAAGGTAATTCTCTCTCTCTCTCTCTCTCTCTCTCTCTCTCTCTCTCTCTCTTCACACACATTTGCACAAAAACGGCATTCATAAAGGTCAATATATCTAAACTGTTTTTTTCTGTTCTCAAGAGTATTGCAGAGAAATAACAGGAAAGCACACTCAGCTGTGTGTGTGTGTGTGTGTGTGTGTGTGTGTGTGTGTGTGTGTGTGTGTGTGTGTGTGTGTGTGTGTGTGTGTGTGTGTGAGAGAGAGAATGCGAGCAAAGCAGTGTAGGAGATGAACAGATAGTTCAACAAGGGGAAGTCCACACAGAAAGGTTATCAGATATATTTAATTAAACAACAACAAAGTCCAAATTTTTTGGGTCAACAAAATTCTCGGTAGGTCGAAAAAAAACAACAACATAATTTCATGTTTATTTTGTACGTCCATCCACAATAATCCAGGTTTTCTCACTAACTAATAATCTAAAACGTCACTTTCACCCTGTAGTGTGGGTGATGAAAGTGGTTACATACAGTTGTGGAAGAAGTGTGTTAACCCCCATTCTTAGGTAAAAAATTAGAGATGTACCGATACCAGTATCGGAAAAAGCCTCCGATGCTGCCTAAAAGGTTGGTATCGGAAAGTACTGGACTTTATGCACTGATCCGACACCACGTCATTTAGCCCCGAAGAAAATCTACTTTTAATCTAGTTTATTTCCTTTTTTTCGTTATGACTGACCGCCAAACTGGACAATGACTGTTATTCTGGATAATAACAAAAATCTATGGCGTTCATTGTTTGTTCATGTTTCACAAAAAATGTAACCTGAGCCAGACCGTATAACGAAGACAGACATTATATCATTTCCATACAGGGATAGAAGTATACAGCTGTTGAGACAGTAAAATATATGACACACTGGTATCTGATCAGTACTCGGTATCAGGAATCGGAATCTGCAACGGGAGGCAAAAAATGGTATCGGACCATCTCTACTAAAAAATCATGTAAAATATCAACACTGAATTTCTTTCCAAGACCGGATTGGTTGCCTTTAAAACTAAATCTGGATCAATTTGAACCTGTTTCATTAAAATGATCATTTTAAAACATGCCACAAAGCACAATCTGGCTTTTCTTTCTTTCTCTCTCTCTCTCAGGTCCAGTTCCTCCACCGCTGCCTCCTCGTCGTCTCCGAAAACCTCGGCCCACTTCGCTGCCTCCGCCCCCCCTTCCCTCCTTTCAGCCTCCACCTGCTCCCCTCTCCCTCCCTCCTCCTGTCCCACCCAGACGTGAGTTCTGTTTGCTGAATCGCGAGTGTCTCAAAGTTCTGTGTTCACTGTTTGCCTTTGTCATTCCTTTTTGTCGTGTTTCATCAGTGGATAAGGAAGGAGGAAGCAGGCTGGAAGCCAACGTCAACGTCGTCTCGATCGATGTTGGGAAACTGGTCGATATCTGCCGAGGTCAGAGGACACGCACACACACATACACCGTCCCATTTTTTTTTAATTAGTTTTTAAACTCTTTCATTTGTCTCATTTTCTTACCAGCCTCAGGCCTGAAGAGTTTTCAAAGCCCACTGAGTTGTGGGAAATGTAGTGCCGCCCTGTCATGTCTGAGTACTTTACAGAGGAACGTGAGTGGACTTCTTCTTTTCTGCTATCATATAGTTTCTAACTTCAGTGTTGTGTATTTATTTTTCTCTATGCTGTTTGTGTCTCTTGAGATATGATTTCTCATATGCGTGAAAAATTAAATGAAAACTAATACACGTCCTGTGTTTTTTCTCTTGTTGAGGTGTGGGTGTGTGAGTTCTGTGGATGTGAAAACGGTGTAAACGACAGTGTGAAGAGAGTGTGTGTCGGTCAGGTCGCAGGTGTACACAGCGATGAGATTTACCTACCGGATCAGAGTGACGATGACTACCAGAACTTGGAAGACACACTGGTGGTTTTCTGTGTGGACATTTCTGGCAGCATGATTGTCACTACAGAGGTGTGTGTGTGTGTGTGTGTGTGTGTATTGTGTGACTTTGGAGAATCAGAACTAATACTTTAAAATGCCAAAGACTACGGATAAGTACCTCATACTGTACAACCCACTTCAAAAAAATCAGAACTATCCTTGTCAGGGATGATTCCAGGATTTCTTAAACGCAGGCCAATAATCAGTTAGGGGGGGCGTGAATTTCTGAGAATACAGCTTAGAAAATGCTCTGCTTAAAAAATATAGGAAATCTTGAATAGGATAGAACAACACAATGTAATTCTGCTTGATAAAACATCACAAAAAATACTACATTTATTATTCATTTCACTTGTTTTCATTTTAAATAAATTCTATATCCAAATACAAAACACATTTTCTTTAGTATCAGTCTGCCACTTTTTAAAAAATCAATTCGAGTGCTGGTTCCATGGTATCAAAATTTCGGATCGTCACCATGGAAACATTAATTGGTCATGTGACAAGAGCTGGGGATATTGGCAGAACAGGCAGCCAAGGGACAGTACTCTGATCCAATGGAAATTGGAGTTATCAGCCCTCTAGCCTAATTGATTTGGGGGGCAATCATACTTTGGGTGGGGATGGGGTGCCACCCCGTGCCCCCACTTTCTACCCGCCCCAGATCCCTGTGAGCAAAAGCACCAATGCATTAATGTAAAAAAATGCTAATTTCCCAGTAAAATTCCTGTATTCTTTATCCCCATTAAGCAAAGCACAGAACAAGTATCAGCAAAACTACTGTGGAAAACTGAGATCCATCTAAGAATGTATCTCCGTTAACTGGAAACTCAGTTCCTTCCTGAGGCGATTTTGCAGCGGCTCCGTGCGGAGCTTAGCACCACCCATAACGATTATGATTGGTTTAAAGAAATGCCAATAAGCCAGAGCAGGTTTTTCTCCCATCCTGGAATGCTGTGTGGACTAGCCAGACCCTCCTCCTCAGCACTGTGGAGGATGGTCTGGCAAAGTGAGACTATCTGAAATGTAGCGGGGTAGAAGTAGAAAGTAGCATCAAAAAATGTGTACTTAAGTACATTATTTTAAATGTACTTATTCCACCACTGATGAAGAGACGTATCAGTCATATCATCTTCCTAACATGTTGGCTCCACTTTAGGTTACATCAAGCAGTGGATCGCCTACGTACATATCCAGACTAGAGGTGAGATGTTATCTAAATCACTAAGGGGCTGAATACACTCTTTAACTAGTATGCATGTGATGGTGTTAAACTTGTTTTGTTGCTGTTTCTGTCTTCTCTCAGGGTATCCAGGATGCTCTGCAGAGAGCGCTGTCGTCCCTGCTGCAGCAGTCGCCTCGCAGGAGAGTGGCACTGGTCACCTTCAACGATGAGGTAGGAGGAATCATTTTCAGCTTTTAAAAATTGAGAACAAGGGAAGAAAATTGTAATTTTTTTGGTTTAATGCATTATTTAAATAGGCTGTACGCCAGGGGCGGAGCCAGACGTTGGGGCTCAGCTTTAATCAGGTGGTGGTGGGAGGTGTCTGGGGTCATGCTTCATGTACAGCAGCTATTTGCACTATTTTTCAAGCCATTTGGTAACAGAATGCCTAAAAATGTGTACATCATTTGGGAAAAACGTGATGGTTGCCAAGAAGAAGTAGCATCTTGTAAAGTCTATGTCAAAGTTCTTCATCTTCATCTCTCTTAAACAAGAACACAACAGATGTTGAGGATGAATTATTTTCACTCCTGCCACCTAAAAGGAGGCAAAAATTGTCTACTTATACTTTTTTATGTTACATAATAAGGTAGGGTAGGAATTATGAAACAAAGGCGATATTTCCCCAAGTAAGAGAACTTTTGCTCCATTGATTTGCCGGTCCAGTTGTAGTATTTATTTTCCCCATTTGGTTTGATACTGTATTTTAATTGACGTTGTTGTCTTTGTTGTCATGTACTGTGTCAATTTCTTGCTACTGCAGCAAAATGAATTGCCCCTCGGGGACAAATAAAGGTCTTGAACTTGAACAGTCAGAGAGACTGAGAGATAATTGGCACAAAGTTAAAGTTATTTTAAAAACCTAAAAGATTTGGGGCCTTTAAGAAAACATTTAGGGCTGGAGCCCCAGAAGCTACCTCCTCGCTCCGCCCCTGCTGTACTCGAAGTACTGGGAAAACAACCCGCGATGGGATTGCAAGCACACGGCTCTCACAGAAAGTGAATATCTCCGTATTTTTTCACGGCCACATGCACTAACATGCACACGCGGCTGGACAGGCTCTCAAAACAAAGAACCGATCATAACACACACATGATGTGAATGTGAAAAGCCTATATTTATATTCCACTGGCTCAGGCCAGACGCCATAGTGAGGGGTCAGAAGATGATTAAAGGGATGCACTAGAAAAACAAATATCCTTCTTTCAAACTAAATTTATAATTTCTTCTTATTTTTTTCATATTTTTTGCTCTTTCCTTGTGACATACTGGATCCTTTTTACTTCTTAAGGCTGCTGAAAATCTTTTAAATGAAGCAGTCAGTCATGTCCACAGTCTCCAAGTAGAAATTCATTTGTTTTCAGAAGTCAATTCAGTTATACTCAAGTTTTATTTATAGTGTCAAATCATAACCTAATGTTATCTCAGGACACTTTACAGAGAGAGTAGTTCTAGACGACACTTTATAATTTACAGTGGCGAGGAAAAACTTCCTTTACTTTTTACAGGCAGAAACCTGGCTTTGGAAACACAGACCTTTAAAATAAGGGGGGCATGTCTCTGACAGTCAAGACACCCAGGCATCTCCTAGAATTATACAGTATACTTCTATGAAAACATTTGACTTGTCATGTCATGCCAACGCAAGACTTCCTGTTTACCTTACTGGATTATCGTGCTCTGTGGTAATGTTTTCTTCTTTTTTTTTTGGTGCAACCATGCTTTTTAAAGTCTAATATAATAACTGCCATACTTAAAAACCCGTTATTGTTTTACAGGTTGTAATATATGGTGATGGCACCAGTACTCCTCTCACTCTCCGGGACTGGGCGTTGGTTGACTACGACCATATATGGCAACAAAGTGTGGCTTATAGCATCCCACACTGTATTGCTGAGACGTACGACCAACTAGTTAAAAGGGTCAAAGAGTAAGTGACGATGGCGGCACGTCAAATGCTTTTTATGCTTTAAAATACCATTGCTGTGGTACAGAACTTGAATCTTTGTTTTTAATATTTTTGCACATCCAGCCTGAGGGAACACGGGGCTACGTGTCTTGGTCCTGCAGCATTAGCCTCGGTTGCTATGGCGTCAAGGTACCCCGGGTCAAAGGTGAGTGAGTATAAAGGACTTTACAGGATTAGTCCAGCATTTGGGCTTGTAAATGTTTGATAAAGGGACAACAAGCAAAGAATCCCCAACATTGGGCGCCCAGATAGCTCAGTTGGCAGAGCGGGCGGCCATATATAGACGTTTACTCCTCAACACAGCGTGCCCGGTTTCAACTCTGACCTGCGGCCCTTTGCTGCGTGTCATTCTCCTTCTCTCTCCCCTTTCATGTCTTTATCCATCCTGTCAAAAATAAAGACCAAAAAATGCCCAAAATAATCTTTAAAAAAACAATCACCAACATAAATAAACCAACAACTTTTTTAAGTTGTTTTTTTATAAAACTTTTAATTGCTCCGATGATGTAACGTAGAGATTCGATTGATTTATATTAGATTGTTGGTGCTTTCAATGGCATCACTTTATCAAAAAAGACACTACCAAAATGTGGAATCCCATCTTTAAAATGAGCTGAAACACAACAATGTGGACTGGCTATTGACTGATATGACAAGGAGACTTGTGGGCAATGGAGTTCCTGATCTTCTGTGTTCTGCAGGTGATCTTGTGCACTGATGGCAGAGCCAACATCGGACTGGGTGAAATGGAGAAAATTCCTTCTCTGTCCTCCTCTCCCCTTACACCATATTTCTACAGACAACTGGCTCAACAGGCTGTGGAGAGTGGGTGAGGATAGCCATGCTTGTGATGCATGTGCAACTGAATCTACTTAAATCAAATGTTGAAATCGAAATAGAATAATATATACTGTATTTTCTTCTCCCAGAGTCATAATATCAGTAATGACTTTAGAAGGGACCGATTGTCGCCTGGCTGACATTGGGAGACTCGCAGACACTACTGGAGGAAGGGTGAGACTCATGAATACAACTTCTAGCACTCTGGAACATATTTGTTAATTAATGTCCCGAGGGTGGAGACAGTACTGAAACATTTCATCATCTAGTTAATAACACAAAAGCGAATGTCATGCAAGAGGGATGAAATAAAAACAATGGAAAAGGCAAAGTTGACGGTGTGTTGGTCAACTCATGCATTGAGTGATATGCAAGAAAATATTCCACCTTCTATGGTAGCTGTCAGCGTTAGCCTTTGAGCGGCACAGTAAATTGTCACGGCATAATCACAACTCTGGGAAAACTTGATATTATTACGTTTTGAGGAACTCCAACGCTTGGTCAGCTTATCTTTTGTACGCGGTTCGCCAGGTTGAAAGAAAGGATGACCTGACCTACCTTTTTCCTCCTTGGGCCAGGCCAGTCTTCGGTTCAGCGTCAAACAGCATCAACACTCCGTTGATAGTTCATTTGAAGATGTTCAAAACGGGGACAAAACATTAACACAACTTGATGGGGAAAGGGGAAAAGCTTGAGTCACTTGACTTTTAGCAACAAGTATCCCTTCTCCTGTGACTGTTGTTTCTCAGTCATTCTGAGTCTCTTCTGTCTGCTTCACTTCCGCTTTGTAAGCTCTGTGACGCAAGTAAGCATCACCCCCTCAGCCTGTCAACCAATAGGAAACAATTGTGCCGTAACACTTTAGCTAAATGTTAACCATGCCATGCCACTTCCACTATAATCAAACTGGCAACACAGGGATAAGAGCGGTGATTTTGTGGGAGATTTTGTAAAAAATTGCAATAAAAGTTGCAATGACTTTTGTATATTTGTTGCAATGAAGTTGCGGGAGACAGAGAAAGTTGCAAAAGAAGTTGCAATTTTTTTGTATAGTTCTTAAAAATAAAATTACTCAAGTCAGCAGCCCCGCCCACTGCAGAGAGCCCACAGGATTGAAACAGCAGCCGTTTTCAGCGACTTCAGAGTGAAAAATTGTTACAGCGTGCATTGATGTTAAAATGTAAATGTATATAAAAATGTGTTTCGCTCTACGTTTTGTTGGTAAATGTCAGATGTTCATATCAGAAACAAGGAAAGGAATTTGGTGACGTGCGTGTGACGTCAACTTGTTCTCACTCCCGCTTGGTCATTGGCTCTCAGAGTCACATACTGATACAAAGTCTGGCACGTGGGACTGCTGGGATTGGTTGAAGTCGCGGGAAACTCCGTTTATTGGTCAAATTTGTGCTAAAGTTGTGGTGATTGGTTGAAATCGCTTGAATTGGCGCGTTCATGACATTGTGAAATCCTGGAGGGACTGATATACATAAAATTACTTGATGACTATCAGTGAGCATATTGGCAGTATGGTTTTGATAGTTTCTAATTTTATTCATTGTTTCCTGTCACCTGTGCCTTTTGATAACATCTGACAATAGATTGTTTTACAGCGCTCTGCCGGCTCGAAAAATTAAAGAAACAACAAAAATCCCAAAGCAAGAGCTCACCATCTTGCCTGTGACACAGAATCCTGCGCTGCAGGTGTTGCCAGTGGAAAGATACATTCTGCGGCACATTCACTCCTTGAATGGTCCACATATGTTACGCATGCAGTGTAACCAAAGCATAAGTGTAAATTTAAAATGTTATACCTTCACTTGTAAAACTCAGCTTCCTTCACAGATCAACATTGTGAGCATTGGTACCGTTGCAACAGAGATCCGGTCAGCCTCCATGGACAACATCCTTGCAACGGGAGTCACTGCAACCCTGCTTGCTCCTGATGGAGTGTGAGTGGCGACTAAGACCAAAAATACAATAACAGAAACGTTTGTACGTGAACCTAATCATGATGAGAACATGGACACACTTACACTTCAGGTCTATCATATTTATAACATTGTATATATTCAATATAACTATGCATTGATCTCTGTCCTATTTATTTGCAAGTGTGCCTGGGAAGGGGCGGACTGGGACAAAAATTCGTCCCTTACCGGCCCAATTTCAGACGGGGACATTATTTGCTTTATAATTGCAAAAAACAGGCTCATGTGAGATTTTTGCACTAGCAGCATGAGGCGCATTTAAAGGCTTTCATAATTAAGTCTTTCATAATTAAATAATACACACAATTCATAAAACCTTTAAATATACTACCATGGAACCATCTTAGAATGGACATGCTTGCATATTTAAAAGATAAACATGGAAATGCTTGCATAGTTAAAAGATAAACGCACCCAAAACACCAAAGAACAAAGACCTAGCGGACCAGATGCAAGCTTTTACTTTGAAAAGTAGAAGCCAGAGGGCACCAGACGGGAGGCTTCAACCTGCAGTAAAGCATATTTTTGTTAAACCAGTGTGAAACGCCAGTGTTGCCGCATTTTTTTATTTTTTCCAAGAGTGCATTTGCCATATTGCCAGCCTATATATCTGGGAAATGTAGCCCTTTTATGGTGATTTGTAATTATTTTTCTCTCTCTTTCTCTGTAGGTATTTTCCTTTTGAGGATGAAAACAATCACAAACTGCTGAGAGAAATAGGGAATGTGACCAAAGGGCTGGAGATAACTATTCAGTTTGCTGTAAAACCAGAATTTACAGAAGGTATGACAAACAAAATCAACATTGCCATATTCTATTAGTTGTTTTACAGAACATTGTGGGGACTGTGACCTGCCAACCTGACTGACGTTGTGGGGACCATGTCCTGGGAGCATGACTGATGTCAGGACTCACACCCAGTAATGTCAATGTGTGTGACAGTTTTCCTCCAGAAGGACACACTTCCATTTCAACTCCAGCTGAGCTTCAAGACCAGAGACCAAGAAAAAGTCACCCGTGTTATAACTGAACGACGACCAGTAACTACCTGCAGGTAAACACTATAGGGTTGAATACTGACCTTTCAATACTTTTGCTGCATTGACTTAATTGTATCCATAGTAAAGTGTATCAAAAACTGTCAAAGTTGACACCAAAGTCGTGTTTACATATTATTTGATCAGATATTGAACTTTAAAAAAATTTTTTGCTTAGAGAATTGCTTTGCAATTTATTGAAAAAGTATAATTTTGATAGAGACGGTGATCTGCTGTGTTTTTGTCTTTCTCATCTCCTCTTGAGGCCACTTCTAAGACGATTTTCTGTCATGACATTTCTGTTTGTTTTGTTTGGTCTGAAGTCGGATTTGGGCTGGTAGCCTCAACATGGCGGTGCTTGGCGTTCACTGTGCTCAACTCTGTGCCAGTTTAACCATGGAGGGTCGAGTGCAGGAAGCACAGAGGCAACTAAAAGCACAGCAAGACCTGCACAATCAAATCAGGTATGACTCATTGGACCCTGATCCAGGTAAAGGACAGATGGCAATATAATAAAAAACAAGGATGTCATGGCTAGGGATGTTTATGTTAACGCTGGTGTAAGGGTATAGGATAGGCTTGCAGGTCTGCTGATTTTGTGTGTGTGTTGTGTGTTTCTGCCTCATAGTAAGCAGAGACCAATCCAAAAGGAAGAGAGTATCTACGGCAACTGGATAGACACCATGACAACAATCTGTGACAACATCACCACTGAATCACAGGTAATCAAGCACTTAATTTATGTTATTGAGGCCAATATCAATCATGTTAGGTTCTTCATTCCTTAAACTAAAGAAGTTCCAGTGAAATTATTTATTTATATATATATATATATATATATATATATATATATATATATATATATATATATATATATATATATATATATATATATATATATATGTCAAATTAATATCAGATTTATCTCACTATATTACCATTGTGCTTGCAGTCCTGTTTGTCTATTGACAAAATAAGTTTTCTTTTTTGCCTCATGACTCAGGATTGTGCCATCTTTTTCATGTATTCCTAACATGCCATCCAATGTTCACCAACCGTGACACACAATTTATGGATTCACCTCCAAAATGTGGTTAAAGGGATAGTTGAAGAGACAGTGAGCAACTGGTTAGCTTAACCTAACATAGACTAAAGCTCACTAATTAACACATCATAACTTCAAGGAAAAAAATAAAGTGAAAACTGTGAAGAGAGCCAGGATCCCTTACACAATGAGAAACTCCCTTGCTTACTGACTTCTCATCTCATTCCCCCAGCAGACGCTCTCTGATCAAGCAGCTAAGGTAATGTACCAGATGAAGAGAGCAAGCAGTACCAACAGCAGCAGCAGCAAAAACACAAATGAGATCCAAAAGAAGACAAGGGGGAAGAAAAAGGTTCTTGTGGAAGGAATGTAAAGTAATCAGCCATCCACAAATATTCATATTAAGCCATGTTGGCTCGCAACGTTTTTTAAGGGGTGTTGGACTAGAAGGAGGTTCATTGCACACTGTCTGTGTTGGACTAATATTGAAAATTAACACCTGGACTGAAAAAGACAGAGCACTGGGGTGCCTGGGTAGCTCAGTTGGTACAGCGCACGCCCATATAAAGAGAAGAGGGCCAGGGTTCGATCCCACCAGAGGCCATTTCCTGCATGTCTTCCTAGCACTCAAACTAAAAAAAAAAAAAAAAAGAAATGCGGGGAAATGACAGAGAAAGCATTTGTAAAACTGAGGTTTGTCAACTCAGGAATGAAGGAAACAAGATCAGGATGGCGACAAAACTTCATAATCAACAAATACATCAGGACTGGTAGAGGACTGGCAGAGCGTGCACCCCATGTACAAAGGCTCAGTCCTTGTCGCAGCGGCCGCAGGTTTCACTCAGACCTGCGGCTCTTTGCTGCATGTCATTCCCCATCTCTCTGTCTCCCCTTTCACATCTTCAGCTGTCCTACAGTATATAATAAAGGCCTAAAAAAATAAGCTTTCCGTATATTGTTTTGTTAGACATACACCCATGCGTGCGTATTTTTAGAGCTAGATGTTGTGTCACTGTTTACTCTGAATGCATCCTTATCTACAGTTTAGATTTTGAGACATTGTGTGTCTTGTGGAATGCTTTTACTGTGTTGACAGTGGATACGCTTACACAGGATGATTAATTGCATTCACCAGCATTCATGTTATTTCATCATCCGTCTTTATTTTGACAGGCTTTTGTTGGTGCTGACCTGGCCGAGTGACCTAGAAAGAACACAGGCTGTAGTTGAAGGCTGTTAGTAGTTAATGGCATTAAGTTATTTGTCTTATCTTATTTTGAAGGCTGTCCATAGACTCACATACATACATACATACATACATACTGAAGCCTACATACAGATGCAAATACTAATGGTGTGTTTAGCCGGTCCTAGTAAACTAATGCATCAAATTTTAACCAGTAGCAAGCTTGCTCAGATATGTGTCATTTTATGTGTCAGAGTGTATAGTTAGCATGCCATGAAAGGTGTGCCTGTGTTGTGTTTGAGTCTGGCCACATTCATGGGCAGGGATCAGAGCTTTCCTTTAACTATGTAAATATCCACACTCCTTATATTTCTTTATTTATATTTCTACTATTTGTGCAACTGCAACACAGTTTCCCTTCGGGGATCAATAAAGTATTTCTGATTCTGATTTACACTTTTACTCTTTTAACGTAATTTCTTCAAAAGGTAAAATCGACCCTGTTCATGTGAAATATGCCAGGTTGAAAAATATCTGAATGATTTGAAAAAGCTTACTGGTATTGTAAAGCAAAATGTATATCAGAGGAAGAAAATCAGAAATGTTTTGATGGTGTTTTATTTCCATAGTTTCATCTCTTTCAGTTAACCCTGTAAGCCTCCCAGTTGCAAAATTACACGTCTCCTGTAGCCAAAAAGTGTAAACATCTGTACGTAAGGCTGCATTTCCATAGTCAATGGGTCCTATTATAGTTAGAGAGCTAGTATTATGTGAATTAAGTGGAAAATGTAAAAGGGATTATGAAATAATTTGGGCCTTGCAGGAGAGACATACTCTTCTACATACTGTCTGACCCATGACCTTACTGCTTTGGTTCATTGGGGTCATTTTTGCCTGAAGCAGCCAACTGATTTCAGAGAAAACCCACTACCTGCTCAGCACTGAACAGATGACAAAGTTCGCAACTAGCTGCTGAACATAGTGAAGCATTTACGGTACATGTAGCAGCTAAAGAGTAGAGTAGTTGGTGGAGACCAACAAATGAGCTTAAAGAGTGAATAATGGACATCTTCTGTGAAACTGTACTTCCTCCATTTACTTATTCACAGAACACCATGTGCATTCGCTTCGGCCATTCAATATCATAATATCATTACAGAGACAGGAAGAAACGGGTTAAGTCTAGTGTTGTGTGCCGGTGAAACGTTAAATAATTGCAGGTACATTTATCAGTCGGCTACTGTGATGCAATAGCGCCTTTTGTGAAACAATAGAAGCGACAGTGAGGAATGTACACTGATGAAAGCACTGATGGTACTGCTGATCAGTAGATCAGTAGATCATCAGTAGACAATTTATCTTAAGTTATTTAGCGTGTTCTTTTTTCTAACTTTGTTCGGTGTTTCACTATGGGAATCGCCTTGGCGTGACCAACTATGGAAGCACCATTGACACCACGTCTGTATGTGACAGACTTTACAGGGGCCACGCCCCCTCATATAATCCAAGCTTTGTTTCTTCCCGTGAAGAAACTATATTAAGCTCCCTCAGCGCTTCTACAGTTCACAGACGGACCGTTAAAGACTACGTTGCCGTACGCAGTTTTCCGACCCAGTCTAGATTTGCTGAGTAAGTACTTCAATTTAAGTTTTACCTTGTAGTTACAAGTTAACTCTTTTGGTACACGGTTAAAGTTAGCGCGGGCTAAACCTCGGGTGCTACTTTAGCCAACAGGCTAACGTGTTACGACGTGTTTGCTAGAGCTGTATATTCACGCCGTCTTTTCTTCCTTTCCAGTATGTCCTCAGCAGCTGCCCCGCCAAAGGGCCGGAGCCGAAGGCCAGTGATGCTGTATCTCGCCTGTGCCCTGCGTTATGCGGGGCATCCAGATCGGGAAGGGATCCTCACCCAATGTGTATAGCCTGCATGGGCACTAAACATGCTCAGTCGGCGCTGGCTGACCCCAGTCGTGCGCCCACTGCGCAGCTATGCCGGCGAGAATGCTGGAAAGGCGGCTGAGAGTGGCCTTGGCTAACAGTCAGGACCCATTTCTGTTGGGAGCCACCCCAAAGGCCACAAGCAGCACCCATCAGCCGCTAGCTACACCTAGCTGGGCGGACATGATGGACAAGGAATCGCCGGTCATGCCTCCACTTTTTGAGGACCTCCTTGAAGTGGACCCGGGAAGTGAGGACATGGAGGGTGATGCCATCTCCGATCTCCTGGACATGGATGGAATGGAGGACGAGGAGTAAGACTCCACATTCTCCATTCTACAGTCAAGGCCCCCTAGGTTATCCGATACTGCTCCCCCAGCGGACAGTAACTTGTACAAGGTCTGTGAATGGGCAGCGGCAAAATTGGGGCCCAGGACCCCGAGGGGGCGGAGAGAGACCTGTACGACAGCAAGAGGCTCCGACCAGCCCAGCCACCGGCGAAACAGCTTCTCCCGGCTGTGCCTGTCTGTATGAAGGAGATGAGGTGATACTGGTCCAGCCCGTTCAAGAGTAGGCTCCCAACCAAGGGCTGCTCTAAGCTTGAGATCTTCGGGATGGAGGCACTGGGGCTGGCAGAACCCCCAGCGGTGGAGCCTTCAGTGGCTCATCACCTCCAACCAAACCTCCGCTCTCAGCCTCCCACAGCATTCCTCTACCTAACAAGACGGAGCAGCTCACCGCCTCCATGTTTCAAAGGATGTACAGATATGCAGCGCAGTCAGTCTGCTCCCTGAATGCAATGACACTGCTGACTGCATACCAGGCAGAAATCCTGGAGGACATGGGCCGCCAGCTGGACTCAGGAGCCCCTAACCCTGTTCTCTGGGACGAAATCTGTGTGGTAAATAACCTGGTGCTGCGCTCCTTACAGGGCAGAAAGTGGTCAGGTGTCACCAAGCACTTTTACCATGTTCAAAAGGGAAACAGTCCCGTTTCAGTGTTCTGTGGTGGACCTGCTGTGTTTCCTGCAGTGCCTGATGGATGAAGGAAAAGCTTTCTCCACAATTAAGGTGTACTTGGCTGCTGTCTCAGCCTGCCATGTGGGTTTAGGGGATAAGCCCGCAGGGCAACATCCCTTAGTTTGTCGTTTCATGAAAGGGGCACGCCGCAAGCTCTCAGTTTCCAGGCCCCTGGTTCCTCTATGGGACTTGTTGGTCGTGTTGAAGGCCCTCTCTCATCACCCATTTGAGCCTATGCAGTGGGGATGAAGTTTGTCTCTCTTAAAACAGCTTTGCTCTTGGCTTTAACCACTGCAAAGCAAGTGAGTGACTTACAGGCTTTGTTTGTTCAGCCAACCTGTATGCAGTTTGCCCCAGGGCTCTCTAATGTCTGTTTGCGGCCCAACCCAGCATTTGTGCCTAAGGAGGTGGAGTCAGCCTACAGGTGCCCCTCACTGGAGCTTGGGGCTTTCCACCCGCCTCCATTTTGCTCAGGAGAAGAGAAAAGGCTTAAAGTGTTGTGCCCTGTCCGGGCCCTGCACATGTATGTGAGTTGGACGGCTGTGTTCAGAAAAGTGGATCAGCTGTTTGTGTCCTGGGCTACTCCCCACAGGGGTAAGCCATTGTCTCGCCAGAGGCTGTTCCACGGGATTGTGGAGACCATATCATTGTCCTATGAGTGTAAAGGTTTGCAGGCCCCTTAGAGTCTGATAGCTCATTCAACAAGAGGCATGGCCACTTCATGGGCCCTTTTCAGGGGAGTTTCACTGGCAGAAATCCCACTACCTACAAGCTACTTTCCTTGCAGCAGTGTTGCAGTCAAAAGCACCTGTACCTGTACAGAGACCAAGACAAGATCAAGATCAGACTAGTGTGAGTCCCACAATGAATAACGCGGTTAAATGTGAAAAATGCTAACCATAGGCACACCTCAAATTGACCTTAAAGTTCCACAATCCAATTGAAAAAACAACAAATAACACAAAGCTGTTAAACAAAATCCAGAGTCCTCTTTATCTGAGACCGAGACAAGGCCGAGTAAAAATGCAATTGATTCCAATACGAAACCTTCATAAAGTGGTCTCGAGTAAGTCAGATCTCGAGTACTAAAACACTAAAACAGGGTCAGTTTTGTCAACATTACCCCGAAAATGTTGTTGCATGTGCCACAGGTTGTAATTACTTCATTATAGATGAATCATCGGAATGATTAAAGAAGATGTTTTGTACCAAAGTCCGGCATCTTGTTTGGGTACATGCTGTCTGAGAGTCGGCTTATCTCTCCTTGGGAATCGCGCGCGACTTGGAATGACACAAAAGTGATTCATTACCATAGATGCCACTGGTTTAAACGGAGAAAGAACAAACGTGCACAAAAAAAAAACACATAAGTCAATGAGTACAAAACACACAAAGGCACATGCAGGTGAAAGAAGTTCCCATAGCTGGTGTGATTCCCACGATAAGAGGAACTGATTTTATCTTTCATGCTATCTCCGAGCCTCAGTCACGTAGACTGCTAAACTGTGCATAGACCCGACGGTGAATTATTGTCATAAATTTCCCATTGTAGTACTACACAAATTAAAAATACATGTTTAACAGTGTGGAGCAGAGAAACAAGACTGGTTATTAAAGCCATTAATTAATTAAAGCAAGCATTATTAATGCCTATATCTATAAAAAGGGTCATGCAGAGATTTAGGTCAATGGAGTTGTATTGTCTTACCAGATTAAGACAACCAGGATGTGAAAGAAATACAACTATGTCAAGCAACTATACTTTCAAGTAGAACATCAGATTTCTAAGATGTCCAAAAGGCACAAATGCGTGGATTTTAAGAATGTGTTTTATTTTGTTCCACGAGTTAGCTGCACTAAAACTAAAAGAAGTTTTTCCAAGTTCAGGCCGAGCTCGTGGAACAAAAGTAAAAGTAAGTAAGAAGTAAAAGCCAGTCAGCAGAGTGAGTCAGATAATGTTCCTCTGAACGACAAAGTACTTCTGTAAGGTCCAACTTACCTTACAGTTTTCCAACAAGTGCCTTATAGATAAAGAAATACCAATGTGTATTATATTTTTTTGGGAGAAAAGACCTTCCAACCCTGTCATAAAATACAGTGATGTGTACCGACATTATCGGTTCTAAATCTCAAGGCGGAATGATAGACTGAGTCCAGAGATCTGAGAGTTGAAGAGGATGCATGTCTATAAATCACCACAGTTCAGCACCGACATGAAAAGGAAGAAGCTTTTATTACTGTGAAACTTTTTGACTGAGTCGGCAAACAAGATTATCAATGTGAAATTTGACTGAAAGCTTTGTCGTCATTCCAGTGATGAGATATTTATATTCTGTGCATCTGTAAACTCAATGAATTAATCACATTAGATGCTCTTGAATCCAAAATGAAAGAATTAGAGGCAAATGCCCTAACGGTTAATGTTTTTCATTTACCTGACATTGAAACTAAGTTGTACATTTCTCTTGAAATGTGAGTTTCTTTGAATGTGTCTCCCTTTGCATTTTCTGTCTTTAACTGTGTTTTTATTGCCTGTCTGTCTGCTGTCTGTCTGGTCCAGGTCTCCCTTGAAAAAGAGATTCTTAATCTCAGTGGGACTCTACCAGAGAAGCCTGTTTATGCCTGAATACTCATTTTGTGCTAATTCTGATCACAATGTCTTGCAGGGTAATCATGTTTATCGCATCAGATACAATCTCAGATACAATCTCACGGGTTGGTGAAGTTCTTTTCTTTGCTAAAACAATTTAGTTACCTCACTCCCACATAGCTATATGACCCTGCCTGAGGTAAGAGAAATCTTCATTTGGGTAAAAGGTTGTGACCATTGGCCTACACTGTGCTTGTGTATCATTCTCCCAACTTAACCAGTCCTGCCACATTTACCTGCCACACAGAAAGACTGATGAGTGGGCATGGACTGAGTGGGCGTGGACTGAGTGGGCGTGGACTTTTCATCCACGAAAGAGTAAATTCACAGCAGATGCACGCCTTTCACGTGTCACAGTCTGAGGAGCGAACACTTCATAAGTCAGGTTGGGTGCGACCAAAATTCAGTACGACCTGCAAGATCAAGAAACAACAGACAGGATCTGGAGCTTTCAAGATCCATTTTAAAATCAGGCCTACCAACACGGAAAGGTATTAACTTTTACTTAATTATGTCATGTTTAATGCTTATGACGTAGCTCTAGAAAATGTATAAAAACAAGGGACAATTTCACATAATGGGTCTTAACATTTGCCTTGATAAGTGAAGTAGGGCTGCAACCGACAATTATTTTAATGACTTGTTTTGTCTAACAGTCTATATTCAGTTTACACTTAAATTAAACAGCATGTTCAAGCATGTTGTGCTTGAAAATTAGTTCTTCTGAATTGACTAATTGATTGATTGACTGACCGTTGCAGTTCCTAATTAAGTTCATCATTAAAATAAATTCCTGTATCTCCACTATATCATGTAACCATCAGTAAGAATGTAAATTCTCTTTTTGAAACAGTTAGAGGTAAGTCTGTAATGGTTGTTTTGCACATTTTAATGTGTACTTTACCCTTCTATGGTATTCGGGTCAAAGTAACCCATTTCAAAGAAGAAAAATGGTACAAGTTCCATTTTTTCTACCTGAAAATCAATGGCCTTACCTTATTTTCTGTGATAAATATGTATTCCTGACTCAATTCAGAAAATTATTCTGGATATGACCACTTATGTTTTTTCCATAGTCGATTTTTTACATGAATTACAACCTTATGACACAAAACGAACCCCACTTCCATCTTTAATTGTGTTCTAGTAGAGACTGATTGCATTCCCTAAACATATATGTTATCACAATTGTTTGAAATTGAGATAAAGACAATATTTGTTAACAGATTATGAAGTAAAATTTTATTTCAGATTTGTTTTCAAAACCCCAAATAAGTCTCGGGTCAGTTTGACCCGAGGGATACGAGAAGGTCCCGAAGGTGAAGACAACGCAAGGGTTAAAGCAAGAAATGTGTACTGGAAGGCTATTTAGATCACAGTTCACTTTTGGTTACCACCCTCTCTTTTATTAAGTTAGGAGTGTCTCGTTCAGCTATTATTAACTTTATTCATATTAATGATAATGATGATGATGATGATGACACATTGTTACGAGCAAAGCTTACTTGCTTTTGCTTTGTGACGTCTTGGCAGCAAATACTTTTCCTTCAGGGAAATGATGCTCAAAGTGACATGTTGCAATGTTGGATTTAAAGGCGAGGGAAGTACGGGACACTTTTCTAGCCTGTAAAAACCACATTTGGGGGTGCCTGGGTAGCTCACCTGGTAGAGCGTGCGCTCCATGTATGGAGGGTTGCGGCCCTTTTCTGCATGTCACACCACCTCTCACTCCCTTTTTATGTCTAAGCTGTCCTACTACATAAAGGCCTAACATGCCACACACACAAAAAACATGTTTGGGGCCAGTTTGATGTAAGTCACTCATCCCAAACTATAGGAGATGGTATCAAAATGGCTGTGTACTGTTTACAGAAGACTATTAAAACATTTATTCCATCAATATTAAAGGGGTACTCCACGAAATCCAATCAATCTTGAGTGAGCCTGGTCTGAGGACTACAAGTTTGGAAATGCAAAGAAATCTGGGACTGTGGAGTTAGAAAAACTTGACAGGGAATTAGTGTAATACTGTTTTAAGGTGTAGGTGCATTTAGTTGGTAGCTTCTGGTAAAAACAACGCTAGTAAATAATTCAATTTCCGCTGACGTTGAACATTTTACTTGAAATGTTCACTTGAAATAGGGTGCGTGGGTGGCCTAGTGGTAGAGCGAGCGTCTATCTATGGAGGCTCAGTACTCGACGTGGAGGTCACAGGGTTCGGCACTTTCCTGCATGTCATTCCCCATCTCTCATTCCCATGTCTAAGCTGTCATAGTAAAAGCCTGAATGCCAAAAAAACAACCTTTTAAAAAAACAAAAATGTTTATTTAAATAATTCCATACAAAAACAAGTTGTCTAAGTATGTAAAAGTTGACAGGTCTGCTCTTACTAAACAAACCCAGAACGAACTGTTGTTGTTGTTGTATTAGCTCTGTGACACACACTTCAGTCTGTGCGTGTTTCTATGGACTGTGCGATAAATCAGGAAGGAATCTTGCCCCACTTCATTTCTTTAGTTTTCTGACTGTACTAATCAGATTTTTGAGAGCAGAGGAGCTGGAGTAAATGGACCATTTATCTCTTAGAACTCCAGCTTTCCCTCCTTTAAGACTGCATTAACTCTCCTTTTAACCATCTTCATTTTAGCATCACACAATGCAGTCAAAACAAAGTAGGTTTTAATTGCATTGCCTTAACTGCCTGTTATGAAGCTGTTTCCATTCCTCTTTGTCGTTTCACTTCGGTCAAACAGCTGTCACGTTGCCAACAGCTGAACCAAAAACAGGAGACACTGACGAATTGTCTGTGTTTAAAACCTTAGCAGTGGTGTGGCAAAAAGTGTGAAGTTTGTCCTGAAGTTTGTCACTTTGTGAGTTTTTTTTAACATTAATATGAGTTCCCCCAGCCTGCCTATGTTCCCCCAGTGGCTGAAATGGTGATAGGTGGCTTTTTAATTTAAATAAAAAAGTGACTTCTGTCTGACTGATCTGTATTGATTCAACTCTTTCTCTTGCTGTCCATAGGATGTCCTTACGTGGAAGCTTTCTGTCAGATGAGCAGTTCCTGTGCTCGATCTGCCTCGATGTGTTCAACAACCCTTCGTCCACACCGTGTGGCCACAGTTTCTGCATGGCCTGCATCAGCAAATACTGGGATGTATGTAAGGTGTGTGAGTATAGATGTTATCCTCAATGTAGGAAATTAGTTTCCACTGGCTAATTATCTTTTATAGAAAACTGATGGTTACCTCAGTAATACACTAAGACATGCACGGCACTAAACATTGTGTACGTTCGACAATTGATCCATTCATTTTTACTTACTTCCTACACTTTTCAACTGCCATGGCTTCCATGTGTTCCTCTCAGGTCATTATCTTATTTGGTTTCCGTTTTTCCTTCTCACCCATCCTTCCTCTCCCAGGTTTTCCAGTGTCCTCTGTGTAACAAGATCTTCAAGACACGACCAGAGCTCCAGATCAACAGGACACTGCGAGAGATCACCGATCAGTTCAGACCCATTAAGGAAGAAAGGCAGAATGAGATGAGAGGGGGAAGAGAAGGAAAATACGGAGGCATGCCAGTCAATTTCTTGCATGAATTAAAGAAGAAGCTGCCTCACCATCAGCTAAAAATGGGATTGACGCTACCTGACGCTCAAGATAAGACAGGTGAATAAGGGTTTCGCCTAGCCTCAAGTTTTTTAGGAAAATTTTAGATATCAATCAGTCAGTCTTGCTCTCCTGGCTGCATGAAAACAGTCTAAAATTCGAGTTGTATTACAAAATATATAATTCCAAGTTATAATATCTGTTTAGATGTATTCAACCACAATGTATAAACAGCCATGATGTATCCAACTAGATGATAAAGATTCAGGCATTTGATGTAATTAAGTCATGAACTCTATCTTCCAAAACTGTGGACAAATGTTTTTTGTCAAATTGTCTTGGATTAGTTGCACATTATGCAGATGATATATGACTGTCCAGTTGTGCAAATGTTTGATCACAAACCAAAGTATCGGACACATTGAATTTAAATGCTGGTTGCATAACATTAGATACAATGTCAGAAAATCCCTAAAGTCCTAATGATACATTACCTGGGGACTATGAATTTCTGTGCAAAATGTAACGGCAATCCATTTCACAGTTGTTGTGATATTGAGAGACCTGAATGAGTATTTAAGAAGCTCAGAAACGTTTAAATTCCTTGATTTTTCTTTTAATTCATGTATCTTCTACCTTGGTAGGTCAGCCCATCCCGACGTTAACATCAACAGTCACAACCTCACTTGCTTCTTCGGTACCAACCTCCAGTCCGATTGCTGCCCTGACAAGCTACTCTGGATCTCCTCAGCCGCCCCCCACGTTAACCCACTCCAACAGCCGGAGAAGGTTCACCGTGAGTGCGATCAGCCGGAGCCTCCCTATCTGTGAGATCCACCGCAGAGGAATAGTGGTACAGTACTTTATTACAATATGAATCAATATCTCATTGATTTCCAGCTTTTAAGATTGATATGATATGATATATACGATAGGCTCCTCTAACCATGCATTTTTTAATATTATATTATAGTTCATGTTTCACAGTTTAACACTGCAACACTCTATCACTGGTTTCAGATTTACTGTAGGACTGATCGAGCATGTATCTGCCCTGAATGTGAGACCTTGGACCATCAAGATCACGACACAGTGACTCTCGAAACCGAGTGGATGGAAACCAAGGTGGGAAAACAGAAGGATGTTTGAAGTGAAGCACAAACAAGCAAAACTACTTATTTTGTCATGTTTATGTTTGTTTATGGTTATGTTGCGGTAAAGGTCCTGTGTCTGTATGTCACTAACACCACCCGGCCCTCCTCACTTAGCAGACTTTGTAGCAGATTAGCAGATTACTTCATCCACTAGAGGTCGCTCATATATATCGGCCACACTTTCTCACTATGACTCTAGAGTCGGTACTTCTTCCAAAGCTAATCACCATCACTCACTCCCCACACACACACACACACACATGCCGCACAAGCCAGGCCACTTACGTATGCTAGTGTGAAAGCTCTGCGTGGAGCCTCCGCACAACCATAAAATAACCTTCAGTCTATGTAATTTCCCCAGAAGGACCAGCTGAGTGTGTCGGAGCAGGAGATCCGAGAGATGATTAGACAGAGAATCAAGAAGATTGAGGAGATCAGACAGTCAGTGACTGATCTGGAGGTATTGTAGCTAAATATTTAAATCAAATAAAAATGGTGAAAGGTGTCTTGCAAGTTTTACATCACAGTCTCATTATTTTCCTCAGTTGGCGGTGGAGCAAGAGACTGTGGGCAGCGTTTCCATGTTGTCAGAGCTCGTGTCTGCTATCCAGCGCTCCCAGGCAGAGCTGATGGAGGTGATGGAGATGAGCCGGAGGGCGGCAGAGCACCAGGCCGACTCCATGATACGACAGCTGGAGTTGGAGATCGAAGAACTTGGGCGGAGAGAAAGCGCCCTAGCCCAGCTCGCCCAATCAGATGACTACATGCATTGTGTCAAGGTTGGTTGATGTGATGAGAAACTGACATTAACATTGTGAGAAACCTCAGGGGGTTATTTGACATCCTTTTAATTTAATTATTTCCGCCTACTTTCCAGACATTTCCCAACCTCTCCAGTCCTCCGAAGTCCAAAGACTGGTCTGAAGTGTCGGTGAACTCTGACCTGGGAACAGGGACCATCTACAGGTCGCTCGCAGCTCTGGTGGAAAGATTTCAGGAAGATCTGAAGACTATTGCAGAAACAGGTCAATGAAATGCAAAACACATGAAAAACAACAAAGACAAAGTCAAAAGTCAAGTCCTTGTGCTAGACCACTGACTGAAATATAATGAATGTAGCTTCCATGATGTCCACCAGTGGTTTAAAGCCTCAAGTTTGGCGAATCTTGTTTTTTTGCCACTAAATGTGACAAATTTTTCACAAGAGGGTGAAGCTGGCTAGGATGATGAGGCCAAAATGTGTTAATGGCTGTCCAAAGTAGAGTCAAAAGAGTAATTTTACAACTAATGAGCTATACTCTATGAAAAAACACCCTTCTTCTTTAAGTCCTTGAGCCAGACCACTGACTGTAAAAAAGAAAATAGACGTAGCATCTGTCACTACGGGTTTGTGGACGACCAATTTGAAGCCTTGAATTTGTCGATTCAGGCTTCACCATCTTGTTTGTTTTGCAACTGGACATGACAACTTTTTGACAAGCGGGTGGAGCACACATAACAGTAGTAGACTGATGTCTCCTTATTCCTCTCCAGGTTTTCCTGCCTCTATACTGGAACCCAGTCCGGTCCGACCACAGCCCAGTAAGTGTCCACTCCCACTCCACCTTAAATAGGCTAAACATACAGTACGTAAACCAGTGAGTGACTCTATCCATCCTACCTTAAACAGTCATACATTACACAGAACATAAGCATTCCACCTTCAACGGGTAATGATATCAAGCTATTCAGTGTATTATACAGGAGCTATGACATCATTTTGTCCTGTTTTTTCTGCAGGGATAAAAAAGATACAGGAGTACGCAGGTACGAAACCATGATGACACATAAAAAGGCAGCTTGCAGACATGATTAAATATAGAAAATCTAAAATGATTTACATTTTTATTTTTTCTTCAACACAGTGGATGTGACCCTGGACTGCAACACCGCTCATCCCAGACTGATTTTGTCAGAGGACATGAAGAGTGTAAGACACCTGTTAAATTATTATATCAAAAAATAATGAATCATTGTAAATTCACTGTAAATCATTCTGTTTTTAATGCAATCACAAACCCACGGGAACTTTCTATACAATCTTGAAAATGTCCATAAATTGGGACTAAAATCTTGGTATGTTATCAATTTTTTGTATGACAAATTTTCCATTCAGTTGCCATTTTTTTCCATGTTTGCATTGGAGACGTATATAACGCACCTACATTTACTGTAAATTAGAAAGCAAATGTGAAGTCTGCTATTACAAAAACTGTCTGTGTTTCTGCAGGTGAGGTGTGGAGACAAACACCAGCTACTCGCAGACAATCCGGAGAGGTTTAACAGAGTCGTCTGTGTCATAGGGAGGGAGGCGATCTCGACTGGGAGACACTACTGGGAGGTAAGAGGCTCTCTCTCTCTCTCTCTCTCTCTCTCTCTCTCTCTCTCGCTCGATCACAGTAAAAAGGAAGTTGTTGTGATCACAAAATACTAATGTAAAATAATAATTTTACAAGTCACCAGAACATGACCAATTATTTACATGCATGTCCTCCCAGCCTTTTATATGCTTCAGTGTTTGATTGTATGTACTTTCTTTGATCAGGTGGAGGTGGGGGGGAAGACTGACTGGGATCTGGGCGTGGCCAAACAATCAAGCAACAGGAAGGGGAAGGTTGAAGTTACCCCAAGCAAGGGATACTGGTTCCTCAGCCTGAGAGACAAGTACGTTTTTGCCGTTAGGTAGTTACCCAAATAAGATGTTAATTAGTTATTTTTTAGCTTTTCAGACCCTGACCTCTGTTGTCATTAACCTTGTCTCCAGCATCAGTTTTCAATTAAAAGCTCCAAAAGCCCACCGTATGCCACCTGCTCAGCACCAAACTGCAGACCGGTAACGTTTGAGACGAGCTGGTGAACCAAGTGGAACATTTAGCAGCTAGAGACACGGATATATTTCTCAGGAGTTGGTGGAGACCAAAAACAGAGCTAAAAGGAGAGTGAATATTGGACTCCAAATGATAATGTTGCTCTGTCACCGCTTAACGTGTAAAGGGGCAGGAAACTGTCTGCTAACACAAAATATCTTTCTAAGGTTTTAACATGTTGTTGGTGTGTTTACAGCTTTTTCTGTTGTCCCTTACGTAGCTTGGCCGAGAAGTGTCAAAGAGGCTGAATTTCCAAAAGGCTTTGCAAATTCATCAAAAGCGCATTAACGGAAAACACAAACGCAAAAGCAAGAACATAACAGAAGTGAACATAAATGGAAATTGACAATGAAACTGACCAAGCTAAATGACGTACTGCTTACGTTACTGCTTAGCTAGTACATATCAACGACCTTCCACTTCCGGGATTGCTCTGGTACCACCGGAAATTTAGCCGTATGTCCCTCTTTTCGGACGGATTTCCCTTACCTAATGGCTATCCTTGTGTTGGAATTAAAAAATCTGGTGGATTTCTGAGGACTATGGTTACCTGGTCCTCAGATCTCTGCAGGGTAAATCCAGACAGCTAGCTAGACTATCTGTCCACTCTGAGTTCTCTGTTGCACAACTGAAACATTTGAACGTACACATGGCATTGATGATTGTGATTGGTTTAAAGAAATACGAATAAACCAGAGCATGTTTTTCTCCCATCCTGGAATGCTAGCCAGACTAGCCAGACCCTCCTCCTCAGCGCTGTGGAGGAAGGTCTGGCAAAGCGAGACTACTGCGTAGCTAGCTTCACAATAACCTGTCGTTAGATGGCAGACATTGGACAACACTGCTTGTTCGTGACAATCACATAGCAATAGCAGTCATGTGTTTTCTGTTAATGAGTTTGTGTTTTTAGAATATAGAATTAGACGTCTCCGCCAACGCGGCTTTTAATCTCTATCAGCATCCCAACATCATTTGTTGGTGTCAGCTTTTCTCAAATTATTTCATTTTTTCCAAAACAAAACTTGCCATGAAATCTTTTATAAAAAGTGCTGCTTTTCGCACAATTCTGAAATTAAGTTAATTAAATTACTAATAAAATGTCATAAAAAAGAGATAACAAAAAATATAGCAGATTCAAAATTGAATGTACTCAAACTTCTGCTTTTCTTTTCATTTATTGTCTTTCCTTTCCTTTCTAGTAATCCTCTCCTTTCTCTTATCCTCCACTTCATTCCTCTCCTCAGAAACAAGTACGCTTTTCGCTCTCAACCCTCCACAGACGTCCAGCTGAGCCTCCGTCCCCAAACGATTGGGATATTTGTGGACTATGAGAAAGGACAGGTACAGCATGGGAAACACATTTTACACATCTAATTTATTTGCTTCTTTTGTTTTCAACCAAGTGAAGTTTTTTTTTTTTAAATATTCCTGTGTGTCCTCTTGGTTCTACAGGTGTCTTTCTACAACGTTGACGCTAAAATGCACATCTACACTTTCACTGACACTTTCAGTGAGTGCATCTTCCCGTTCTTCAGCCCCTGCACTAACAAATCTGGGAAGAACAACGGGCCACTAATTATCAAGCCAGTCATCTTGAAGGAGTGACAGGATGGCACCTGGAAGTTATTTGTTCTTTTCTTTTTCTTGTTTTTAACCCTCCTGTTGTCCTCGGGTCAAATTTGACCCATTTTCAAAAAGCGTCTCTATCAGAAATCAGTTCACTACTTTCATTCATATTTTATTTCTTCAATTTTATAGCATTTGAAATAAACAAACAATAAAAGAACGTTGAAAAAATGTCGGGAAAAGATTAAAAAAGAGCCTCTGTTAACTGTATGAAGGGTATTGTGATCAATATGGAGACATCAGACATATCTGTGTACCTTTTCAGTTCTCTGCTCTCTCCAACAAAAACGTCAAAAAGTGCACTTTTTTTGGGAAATAGTGACACAAAAATTGGAAAAAGCTTCAAAAACTTTTGTAAAAAAAGTGACAAATGGCAAAAAGTGACAAAAACATCAGGAAAAGCGACAAAAGTGTCAAAAAAGACGACCAAAATGTTGAATTTTAAATTTTGACCCAGAAAAACAGACGGGAAGACAACACAAGGGTTAAATATTTTGTTGCCCAGTACAACAAACTAGACTTAAGGCTTACTAATGCTGCATTAAATCGACACCAAGGCTACATTTCCTGGGTCTCCTTCTCCATAAACATGAAATCAAGGAGCAGATTATTAACTTTTCCTGTTACAGATTTCTGACAGTGGTCAGAAAGCACAGGGGAGACACGTTGTTTCTCCCACTATGCTTCCTGAGTCAATACACTCTGAAGAGAATCACCGTCACACTCTCACTCGTCTACCACACGCTGCCAACGCACAAACACATGCCGGCCCTGCAACGCACAAGCATGAACTTCAGACCACACACGTATGCTACAGCAACAACCGCATGGAGCCTATAAATCAGCCTACCAACCAGTCAAATTGCAGTTTACATCCATGTTCGTCCATGATGTCAGAGGGAAGTTGAATTTTGGGTCTAAAATTTCATGATTATCCTTTTATCCTATTAGACATTTGGGTGAAATTTTGTCAATAATTAGAGTAGGAATTCTTAAGTTATGGCCAAAAACTTCAGCTGACTTCATCAGTTAACCCTTAAGCCAAAATGTAAAGAAAATCCCTGTTAACTCTCCTGTTGTCCTCGGGTCAAATTTGAACCCCTTTAAAAAAAAAAAAGTCTATATCTGAAATATGGGTTTCTTTTTAACCAAATTACCACAAAAAATGGATTGGATTCCATACAACGCTCTTTGCAAATACAATTGATCACTTTAATTCCTGATTAAACTCATCAGTACGTTCCTCTGATCTTAACTATTAGTCCAAATAATTCATAATTTCTGCTTTATTAACTCACATATTAGGTAACATTCTTTATAAATGAGGGTTATTGACCATGAATGCATTGAAAACTAAAAAAAAAAAAAAAAAAAGTCTGAAAAAGGGACAACAATGTCAAATAATTGTCCCTTTTTGACCCGGGAAGACAACACAAGGGTTAATGAGAAATGGCGTTCAACGGAATGAACGGACGGACAACCCGAAAACATAATACCTCTTAATTAGCGGCTTAATTAGAAGCTATGTCCCAATTCAAGGGCTGCAAAACATAATAGCCTACTTCCGGCCACAGCTGTCGCAGCGGCTTAATTGGAAGCTAATTGTCCCCATTGAAGGGCTGCAGGGGGGGATTCCTAGCGCTCGTTTTGGCGTCCAATCCGAAGCACGCACACACACAAACAACCCATATTTGTTATTTTTACAATTTCCGTCTGCTATTTCATTATGAAATTCACTTCCGATAATATTTGAATCGAGAAATGATGTGTAGATGTTGAATACAGGCAGTGTTTTGAAAATATATGACAAATTAAAATTATTGCTCCAAATTTGCGTCGGAGTGGAGAAGCTCCATAAAGGCCCGACGCCAGCTAGCTCTGCGGGAGTATAGCGAGGTATCTGCCCGCTGTGAGCTGACTGGAGCTCTGGCTCTCAGAGACGAGAGATGTTCACATGTTGGCTACATGGGGGGTTTATTATTATATATTTTTTTTCCTCTCTTTTGACCAAATGGTAAAATATAAAGAACAACTTTTGGCTCTATTACGGTGCTGTAGTTAACGTTTTGATCACACGGTTGCTAGGCGACAGGAGCTGTGCTGAGCCAAACAGGAAGGGCTCTGCAGACCGGACCATGTACCCCTGACTGCAGACCCGCAGACCTCAATGTGGGCGGAGTTAACCCCGCCCACATTGAGGTCTGCGGGTCTGCAGTCAGGGGCTTCTCGACCGGACCGGCTCATCTCGGAGACCGGACCGGTTCGGTCTTCCAAGGCCGTGTCCCCCGACGGCTGCAGCCCCTGAATCGGAACATATCTAGATTTCGTTCTCCTTTTGTTGTTGGTTTCTTAAAACTTCCTGTTGTTGTGTAAATGTAAATATTTTATTAATTCAAATGGGACTATGAACGTTGTGTCTGAAATGATTTGCCGATCATGTATTAAAACAATCACGTTTTCTGATTCATGTCTTTGATATTATTCGTTATGTGGCCATTACCTCTGGAGGAAATGTTTGACTTTCCCTTTATTGCAGAAAAACTATTTTACGACTTGGGTTCTGAGAAACCATGACAGACATTTTTATTTTTATTTTTAAAGATTATTTTTTGGGCATTTTTAGGTCTTTATTGGCAGGACTGAAGATTGTAGCTGAATACATGAAAAGGGAGGGGGGGTGACATGCAGCAAAGAGCTGCAAGTCATATATATATATATATATGGTGCAGATGGTCATGCAAATTAGGCGATGACATCATTTAGTGACTTTAAGACTAATTATTGCTAACTAACATGCTAGTTAACATTAGTAATTAAACAGCTAATTTAAGTCAAAACTGCCTGCGAGCTTCTCCTGTACTGTTCAGTAATCCCTCTAATAAACGGTTAATTAGAGGGATTTAGTCTAATAGTCGCGTGGTTATGACAAAATCGTTTATTTTTCAGATGTAAAATTATTCGCTGTCAAAGTGGAACCAAAATGAATAGCAGTCAACGACGGGTGATGGCTTGTTAGCAACAAAATGGCTCCATAGGAGAATTTAAAAAATTCTCTTTACATATGAAAACCATAAAAGTGAGACTTTCAAGGATCTTCAACAGCCCATTTTATTGAAAATGATTCGCACAACAAAATGATAATCATGATACACAATTAAAAGTATAGAACAAAACCACATAAATGAGCCAAATTACACGTAAAAAGTCCAACAAAACAATCATCTCTGAGGAAAAGGAGAAAAAAACTATTGATAGAAAGATTACATATTGCCATAAATCATAAATATAGCAGATTGTTGCATTTAATAAAACTGCAAATGTGATGTTAAAATGTAGAAAGAGTACAGAAAAACTCAAATTTTATATCTATCTATCTATCTATATATATATATAGATATATATATAAAAAAAACAGTTTTTCTATATAACATTTTGCCCTGTTGCTGAAATGTTCTACACAAATAAAGCTGCCTTGCCGACACTGAATTTCCAGTATTTTACACTTCACCTTCAAAATGAAATACTTAGGCATCATAAATATTAAACAACTGTATCTCATCTCTTTATAACATGTTTCATATCATATATTAATTTAAGGGGCTCCATTGTTGGTATTTAAAAAAGAAAAGGACTATACCTAAGTTACAGGTAAACTATTCCACACTTCGAGATGTAGTTGTAGTCTAGTGTGTCCTTGTTTTAAAAGATTTCAGTCTAGTGGTTTGTGTTTTTGTAGTGATAATCCTGTTATGTGCATTTGGATCGACATTTTGTCTTCAAGGACAATTGGGCCTCCAGCGCCGAGTGCTACAATAAACCATGCACGGTCCACGTCTGATTCTGTTGTAATATGTACAGTAAAAACCTCCATTTTTGAGAATAAACGAAGAGCATGCATTATAATCTCACATTTTAGAGCCAAATCAAAAGTTTCTGTCGGCAAAACTTGATGCGACACTTAAAGCGTAAACACAGTTAATTACTTAAATTCTACAAACTCTAAAAATTACATTGCATCTCAGGTAATTTTTTTTTTTATATGCATTGTTTTATTACTTTCTGGTGTTAATTCTACAGCTTTTCCGTGGGAATTTAATTGAGTCCCATTCAGAGTTAGAAGTTGCGGCGGTCAGTGCGGTGCTGCTCTCTCTCTCTGCGCTTCGCTTTCTCTTTCTGCAGGAGAATGTGTTCGGCAAACTCCCTCACGGCTCCCATCCCCCCACAGCTTTGGCAGGTGTACTTTGCAGCATTGATGGCTACCACCGGGGCATCTTTAGGTACTGCACTCATACCCGCCAGGTTCAGACACTTGACATCCTGTTTGTCATTACCTAAAAGAGAGAGACAAAACCGGGAAGAGAAGGCAAGGCGTCACATATAAATATAAAAATAAGTTGACTAACAAACAGCTTGCTGGCTTGTGTGAGAATCAAAATAAATCCACACAACTAGGCGGCACGTTGCAGTCACAATCCAAAAAAGAAAAATAACTATTTTATTAAAGCACTTTTCAAGAAACCAAGGACACTTCCAGAATGAATGTGGCTAAGCTAATGGAGGTTGTAGGCTGTGGTAAACAGGTGGTGTTTTTTTTTTTGTTTTTTTTGACATTTATTTTTTAAATAATTGCTAATGCTATGTCTCTTATTTTTATTATTCTATTTTTTTTTTAAATTTATATTCCTTTCTCTTGTGCCCTGAACATTTCAACTGACAAGACTAATTTAATAGCAGTTATTTTTATTCCATTTCCTTAATTTTTTTTATTATTGTTGTCGAACAGCTGATTTGAGTAGCATGATACTACGATTCACCATGGTAACAACCACAAACAAACAGGTCGGTGGAAATACTCATGCCCACATACAGCGAGGCTTAACATTGTTTTTGTTAAAAAACAACCAAGCAGCTTTGTGGGAAAAAATTGCTACAAGAATAAGTGTGTATATTACAGTATAGTGTATTAATTTCATATTTAATCATAAGTATAATATTACTGGTGAAATTGTATTGAACCTATAATGTATTTCATTCAGGTGCAATCCTGTGGGCAAAAAAAGTCCTAGGCCTACTAATCCCATTCTGAGGCTGCAGCACCAACATTAATAGAAATATAAGTCATAATCTTTTATTTCAAATGGTTTACATCATTCACCTGCAATACTGTGGAACTCCTTTTTAATGGCTCTTACTGGTTTGTGTCCAGGGAACTCTACAAAAACGTTTAAAAGAGAGCGAGTCACACTCTTCTGACGGCGCGTTGCTACACAGAGGCTTTACTAATATGCTCTGCATCAACAATGTTGTAAGAGAGCGTGTCCACGATGGGTGACGTTAGTGATATGAGGACGGATAAGATTATGTAGGCTACATGACTGATAGACTGGGAAGAAAACGACACCGCTCAAACGGGTAAGCTGGTATCTATAGTCGGGGCCTCAATATCATCTCCCAATGTTTCCCTGCGAAGTGATACAGCTTCTTCATTAACGGGATCGTCGACAAAAAGGGAAATGCCATGTTTGGAGAGAGAGAAAAAAACGCTTTATAGTGTGCATGGTTAATAAACCAACCCTGTTTGTTATTCATGTGCCTGATACAGACTGACTGACTGAATGAGGAAATTAAAGTGCTGTGTCAAAGGGAGGAGATGGAGAGAAACCTGCTCACGACCAGGTTAGGTTCACAGGATCAGTTACCATAGTAACTGACTCTGAGGTTAAGTTACCTCTCTTTCTGACACAGAAAACACAGAGTTTCCCTCATTTGAGGGTTAACAAACTCAGTTTTGACTAAACCCGCTTTCTGAACCGGACCCGGGAACCCATTTCTCTCCCATCCCAGAATGCTGTGTGGACTAGCCAGACCGTCCTCCAAGGCACTGCCTGGCAATGCATGCCTAATCCTGACACAGTTCATCATGGATGCCAATAGAGCCCTACGATAAATGCTTGTAAATACTTAAAAAGGTACAGCTGCTTTACCCATGTATGCAACATCCTTCCAATCCAGCTTCTCCTGCTCCACAATCAGCTTCAGATCGTCCAGGGGCTCCTTGCCCACTTGCATGACCTCGCAGCCCGTCCTCTTGGCCAGTCTGTCGGCCAGCGACTGGGCCACGGGGTCCAAGTCCGAGGTCAGTAGCACCACCTGGTGGAGCCAAGACAGAGGGGTAGTGTGCGGCCACAGGACATGAGCACACTCACCGATGCTTTTTAGAAATCCAAACCTTCATGTCTTCTTTCTGCAGCATGCGGATGCCCGAGGTGTCTCTTGCATTGATAGACACCATCTCCTCTCCGGACACAGACAGGAAGATCCTTCCGTCCGTTAAACATCCGGAAACGTTGCAGAACATCAGACGAACCACCTCTGGCGTGGCCCGGCCGAAGTAACCATACCTGAAGACAGAAGCACAGATTGGATGAAAAGAAGAAGAGAAACAAAAGATTAAATTATTGGCTCAGATCTTCACACTTTTTCATGAAAGATGCGCGCACACACAGACAGACAGACAAAGACAGACAGACAGACAGACAGACAGATCTATCTTTATTACTATCAGTACGATATCCTTCCCCCTAATCTGACTTGTCTCCACCGCTAACGATTTCAGTCCCTGAAGCATTCGATGGATTACAAGCTGGATGAAAGACTGTCTGTTGTGTTGTGTGCAGCTGACCTGAGAACCCTCTGTTCTGCCACAGGCCAGTCGATGTCCACATCGATGTCCACGCTGTACTCTGGCAGCATCTCGTAGTAGGCTACCTTACCGCCCTGGAGGAGACGCAAGCAGAAAACGGCCAACATCAAAATGAGAAAGCACACAAACTCAAATTGAATAAAAAATTTTTTTTGCCGTTTGTTTTTAATGACTTCCTTAAATTATTCATTTACTTATCTATTTTTTTTTTTCCCCCCAAGTAAGATTATAATGTTCCCTGGATGGATATGAACATCTTTTTGTTGTATGGTGTATGATGCTTAATTGTTTAAACATTGCATAACATGTTTGTAAAATTTGCAAAACAAAAAAAATAATTGAATGAAAAATGTGGGAGAAGGTGAGTTACAGCTTTTGGTTACACTTTACTTGAAAGGTATCTACATAAGAGTGACATGGTTATGGTTTATGTGTCACGATTGTGTCATGTCACTCCTATGTAGATACCTTCTGTGTAACGTGTTACCCAGCTTTTTTCAAATCCAAGGAAATCCTTGCATGGATGCATGTTGCGCATTCATAAGGTCACCATTGGTCACTTACCTGCAACAGCTTTTCCTGCACTAGCTCTCTAGTGGTGAAGTAAAAGGAGCCGTTCTCACACAGCTCTCCGTCCCAGTCCTGGCGCCGCGGACGCTTGGCCGGGTCCAGATTCAACGGGGTGGTCAACTCACCAGCTAGGAGGAGGCAGGGTAAGGGGTTAAAAGGGTTATTTTACCAAACACTACAAATATGGTTGTCGTTGTCGGAGTAGTGTTTTTGGTTGTTGTTAGCGAGTTTTAATAATGTAAAATTTGATTGTAGTCATTTACTGCTGTGTTAGCGTTTTATGCTCCAGTGTTAGGTTTCCCTTTTAACATACATGTTGATCTCTGTTTCCTGCCCAGGGACTATGGATGAAAAGGAGTTTATAGCTAACTCTGGTACTGTTAAGCAGCTGTGCATTGTCCCAGTCAAATAAATAAATAAAATTTTTAAAAAAAAGTTGCGCATTCTAGGCCTTTATCATAGATGACAGCTGAAGATGTGAAAAGGGAGAGAGAGGGGGAATGACATGCAGCAAAGGGCCTCCAGGTTGGAATTGAACCCGCGGCCGCTGCTTCAAGAACTGAGCTTTAGTACATGGGGCGGACGCTCACCCAGCAGAGCTATCCAGGCACCCCAACTAATATAGTTTTACATCCACAGTACATTTAGATGGAAAGAGTGCAATGACTCAGCTTTATTACATTATTACCAACTGGTTTGATGTGTATTACTGCAATACTAGGAGTTACCTACGTAGATACTGCTTGGAGTTGTTGTGTAATTGATGAGTAATTGTACTTTGACAACGGCAATGCATGTAACTAATGGAAACGCACACACAACTAATACCTGTTCTGCTTCTTTCAGGAGGAAAGTGAAGTATTAAATACGTCCAAACTACTCTGGATCACAACATTGGATAATTGAAGTTCTCATATTATGCTTTTCCCCCTTTCCTGTATTGTGTTATATGTATTTTTTGTGCATTTTATAGGTTTACAAAGTGTAAAGCCCAAAGTCCACCTCAAAAGGAACTTCCCATCTCCAACAGAAAACACTGTTCACAAACTACCCCAAACAGCTCTACTGTAGTCCAGCCTTTACTTCAGAGACAAAGGTGTGTTACAAAGTGACACAAAGTTATATTGCTCGCCTAGCTGCCAGCAGGGCACAACCTCATACTCTGCTTTTGACTGGCTAGTAGTCCTTACCTAGGTACTGCACATGTGTAACTGGTGTAAATTAAACCATGTAAACCTCTTCTGGTACAACCTCTACATAAAATTATGAACCTGAAAATTAGCATAATATAAGCACTTTAACTATAAATCTTCTTTTGCCTCACTGGTGTTTTGTAATAAGTCTAATTCACACTGAATGATATCAATACATGTTACATGTCCGTATGTTCAGATCTGACTGAGTTATGACTCCGAGAAAGTACAGTATTTGTTCCCCTCGTGCAGTATCTTTGCTTTTGTGACAGACCATACACCCTCATTTCCTGATGTTTAAAATGCCGTCCGGAACGATGAGTTAAATTACCGATTAATCTGAAGAAAAATGATTATATATTGTATGTATCTATATGTGATGTAGTCTGCATCATCTAGCACTGCAACAAAAAAAAGTGAGTTTGCAGATTCAATCTTTAAAGAAAGGTGGGACTATTTTCTATGCACTAACAGTCCTACATCTGTTGACTTACATCCTTTTTTGACCTCCTGCCAGCGGAAGTGGTGTCTCCTGACCACCGAGAAGACCGAATCAAAGCCCTTCTCCGTGATCATCTCCAGGGCCTTCTTCACATGGAACGGATGGAGACACGGGGAAGTTGCCTGAATGTTACAGATCACATCCACGCCTGTGATCACAGAGTCAACAGAAGGATGGGCTTTAAAATCACACAGGTGCTTTATTGTGTCCGCTCTGAGGCAAGGCTGCACCTTGTCACTGATCAAACACACAGCGTGGCAGTGTGAATACAAAGCCAGGCCTGCTGGGAGTCTACCTTTGCACTACACATCCTGGTGTGGTTTGCGTACCTGGGTTGAGCTCCACAAACTCACTGATGGTTTCCAGAGACGTGGAAGAGTCTTTGGAGACTTCAGGACTCCTGCGGTGCACCTTGGCACCCCAAGATTTTGCCACCTTCTCGATCTCATCATGGTCAGTTGATACCCAAATACTAGGAAAAAGATGGTGTGTTGTCATCAATATTATACTGATTAGATATCTGTAATCATCTATTTTCATTAGGGAACGATACACTGACTCAATGTCACAATTTTGAACTAAGAACACGACGACGTCTGAAGTCAAATAACCACTCAGTTTATTAAAATGTCTGAAAATTGTGAACTTGTCCCCATCAAAAACTTAAAGCCAAAATAAATACCAGTATGTTTGCAGTTTAGTGTCCCTTATACTACTATACAATGGAATAAACAATGAAAATTACACACATGCTCAGTACCTATACATGCACTAATGGAGAGATGTCAGAGTGATGTCCAATCATGTCCAATATTGTTTCCTTTTCCTTCATAAAAAACGTGAGTAATATAAATTGTAGTGGCAATCTGAGCACTAAATGCCACTGGAGAAAATTTAAAACCCATTTCCAACACTTGCTGGTGCAAATAATGAGGTCAGTATTAAGGTTAACCTTCTATTTTAGAAATGCATTTAAAAACACTTACAAAAAGACTAACTGTGAAAGATTAAAAACGAGCAAACGAGATCTTAAAACATCACTCGCACATCACTAATTCCCCCCCCCACCTGTGATTCCCTTTCTAGCCTCTAAATTGGCACACATACACAGGTGCGCAGGTGATGTAGCGTTAGCAAACAAACCATTCTCTCTCACACACACACACACACACACACACACACACACACACACCAAAATTGGCTACAACACAAGTAATAAACGTGTGTGTGATTTGCAAGTTGTGTGAGATTCACACCTTTTTCTCACAAAATACTAAATGGCCCACATACACAGGCTACTGTGTATTCTCACAGCAACAGCTAGCTAGTTAGCTAGCTAGCTAACTAGCTAACATCATAACGTTGTCCTACAATAATTGTACCTACCTGTCAAACACACCGGAGTCCACCGCAGCCCTCAGCACCCACCCAAGCAGCGGGATTCCGGCTAACGTTTTGATGTTTTTTTTAGGGATGCCATTGCTTCCTCCCCTCGCTAGAATTAAGGCAGCTACGTGTCGCTTGTCCGCCCTCTGCTGCTTGTGAGCGGGCAGCCGTCCGTCCTGCTCCCCGTCGTCACAGGAAAGACTTCTTTTCTTGGTAGCCATAGCGACGCTAGCAGCGGTTTGATGTAAAAACCCCCGAGGAGCACCTTTGTCAACGGTAACGCTGACGTAGAAATATCGCAGGATATAGAAGCTGTCGGTACACGATCCGTCCTGCCTGCACGATCCGTTCTGCGCATGCGCACGATGTTCACGCATGCGCATAAATACGTAGCTGAAAACCCTACACTATTGGTACCACGCATGCGTCGGAACACTTGACGGCCAAGCATCACAACGGACAGCTTTTTTTTTTTTTTTTTTTCATTTTATTAACAAAGAACAATTATATCGCCAGTATGTACATATACAAAAAGTAAATACCAGAAGTGCATATACAGAATATATATATATATATATATATATATATAAAAATTATATATTAGCATTTTTTGTATGCTAGACTTTTTTGTAGTTCACAAGTGCTCAACATATAATCTACACTTGTTAGTAGTTCATATATATATATATATATTTTTTTTTTTTACCAGGCATAGGCGACATTATTATTAAGTGATCAACATATAATCTGTCTTTTTTTTTTTTTTTTAATTATCGTTTACGCCAGGCTATGAATTACGAGGTGTTTACGTGGTGGCCAATCCAAAAATATAAAGGAGCTAAGATATTTGTGACTTTTTGCAACAAAAATCAGGGGGTTATGAAATCATGCAAGCCCTGCATTATTTTGCATGGAAATCTGCAATTTATGCAGCAAAAGAAATTGCCCCCAGCGTAAAAATGCGGACTTTGGCTGATTTCAAATGAGTGTATGTTAATGTAACAATAAAATAAAACATGATTTGAGGCTTGTTAATGTGGTGCTTTTTTAAATGCTTTGACTTTTCCTCGGTCAAAAATGTTAATGTAACAACTCCTTTATACAACAACTCCTTTATATTTTTGGATTGGCCACCACGTAAACACCTCGTAATTCATAGCCTGGCGTAAACGATAATTAAAAACAAAAAATCCCCAGATTACATGTTGATCACTTAATAATAATGTCGCCTATGCCTGGTACACAGATGTCGGTACACAGTTTTGGATCAGTGACCAGTCTTAATTTAAATATATTTATTAAAATAAAAATATATATATATAAATATATATATATAAAAAAAAAATATATATATATATATATCTGAACTACTAACAAGTGTGGATTACATGTTGAGCACTTGTGAACTACAAAAAAGTCTAGCCTACAAAAAATGCTAATATATAATTTCTTATATATATATATATATATATAAAAAAATTATATATTAGCATTTTTTGTATGCTAGACTTTTTTGTAGTTCACAAGTGCTCAACATATATTTTTGTATATGTACCGATGCCGGTGTAGCGAACGAGTCACAACAAACCACAACTAACCGTGGAACCATAACATCCATCCATCTTATCCGGTACCGGGTCGTGGGGGCAGCAGCTCCAGCAGGGAGCTGAACCGTAACATACAGCTATTAATAGAAACCGTTTAGCCGTTCCATAGTATCCAAGAATCAAAACTTTATTGCCATGCATTGAAGTAGTTAGGAATGTGGTGCAGTGTGCTCATCACAAGGTAGAAAAACAGAGAAAGGAGCATTCAGTCAGCGATAGACAAAAGCCACCGAACCTGCTGATCGAAACTATTTATATGGGATGATCAGCTTGATTAAGAACTGGAGCAGCAGGTTGCTGACCTTTGCTCTTCTTGTGTTTCGTTGATCAACAGCGCCGTCTTTTGACATTACGTTTTATTTTTTTTCATCGTCATCTTGTCATAAAACGTGGACTTTGTACAAACAGGAGGTTTTCCTTGCCACTGTTGCACTAAATGCTTGCTCTTGGGGGAATTGTTGGGTCTCTGTAAATTGTACAGTGTGGTCTAGACAAGGGCGTAACTTTGGGTTCAACATCGGGTGGGGGTGGGGGGTCTCAAAATTGAAAGCATACATAAATATAAATATAGATTAAATAATATAAATAAAAGTGAACTGAACAGAAGTGTCTCATAAGACAGAAATCAGATGTTGATGCATTTCCGTAGACTTGTGGAAAGTGTCCTCCACTTACTGTGATACTTTAGGCCTATTTTTGTTGTGTTTTGCATTATGATAGGAACATTTGAAATTTATCAAATTTCTTGTGAAAACAAACCAAAACCCAATTGTTTTGGTACTTGAAATGACTTATTAATTCTTGGGTTCACAGTAAATAAATGTCATAAATTAAATTTAGTAATATTGCATTTTAAGAGCTGGAGTGTGGTCAAACATCGCTTGGATGCACCGGTGCGTTTCTTTGGGTTGATTTCATGTTTGTTTTCCTCAGTTTTTACATTTTCTCTTCAACCTATAGCACGTTGAGTCTTCATTAACTTTTTCTGCTTCCTTTGCAGGTTATTTTTAGTTCTTTTCTGGGAAGAAATCCTCTTGCATCTATCAATCAAATCAAACATTTCAGCCTAAAGGCCAGACAGTGAGCAAATATGGACGCATACTGTATCATCCATTAATTGGATATCATGACTTCACGTAAACATACATAACCAGACACTTTCTAAAGCCTTAAGCATGTCTAAGCTGTATACAGATCTGCGTAAACGCTGTATACAGCGGACAGAAACATACACGCCACGTGGGGTGTTATCGCGAGAAGAAAGCGACGGCTGAGTTTAGGAAACGTCACAGGCGGGTTGGGTTTAGGAAAAGAAGAACCGGGTCGGGACGCAATCCCCGGTCTCCTGGGTGAAAGTCCTGTGTTTTACATCCTCCACCCCCCCACCAACCTCCCTATGTGGATTTTCACCCTTTCATACTACTCACTACAGCGTAAAGTTACACGCAATCGTGAGGTAATGTGAGTCAATGGAGGCCAAACGGCGTTGATCACACGCTAAATAGCGAGCATGCGTGTTGATAACGCGCCAATAATGGCATCGACGTGACATACACACACGCCATTTCATGAGATCAGTCTGCATCCATTATGGTTTTTCTCCGAGGGTTTTGTCAAAAAAAACAATAATTATTAATAATATTCTCTTACCACTTTTTTAACGTTTTTTCTGACTTTTTTGTTGCTTTTTTCAATAGCTTTGAACCTTGACTTTTTTGTTGTTTCTTTCGACATATTTTGTCACTTTATACAATGTTTTTGTCGCTTCTTTGAAGTTTTTTGGCATTTTCCTGATGTTTTTGTCACCTTTATCAACGTTATAGCCATTTCTTTCAATGTTGTTATCGCTGTATGTTTTCTTATTCTCTATAGGCCTAACTTATTTTTAATCATTAAGACTGCCCCTAGCATTTGCCTCTGCTGCCTATACCACAGACAGGGGCGGGTATTATCACATAAGCATTTCTTCTTTCTGTGTCAACAGCTACATATGCATACACACACACACACACACACACACACACACACACACACACACACACACGCACGCACGCGAACAGTATGCTACCGGACCAGTGCTCCCACAGTGTGTTTATTTTGTGTAATCGGCTACATTGAGAACGAGGGTGTGCCCTCAATTGTTCCTTCGAGAACTAAATAAAGGTTGATGATGATGAATCCGTTCAGATATACAAACTAAAAAACACAGCAGAAACACCACCATGCTTAGCATTGCTGGGACATTCTTTGGCAAATCTGACACCCATACAATACATGTAGATGCACTCACATATATGCATAGATGCATACCCATATTTATCTGTATATGTCTGACCTTTCCACAGTACTGATTTTCTGTTTACTAGCCTACTCTGTGTATCTCTTGCTGAACTGTGTTTTATTGTTTCTGTGCCTGTATGTTCCTTTAATAGGACAAACAAGGAGAGAGGACAAAAGAGAAATAAATAACTGTAATGTGGAAGACACCAGGGAATAAATGAAGTCACCAATCCGGTTGAACCGGTGTCTCTCTCTCTCTCTCTCTCTCTCTCTCTCTCTCTCTCTCTCTCGTTCTGATTCAAGAAAGAAGCAAAGGTAACACTCTGATTTAAAGATCTTTCTAAGCAAAAGACACCAAAGACTGTTTAGACGCATAAAAGAGGGTTAGATGTCATGTGACAAAAAAAAGGGTAATAGTGTGAATTAAAGTTAAAAAGGGGCTGTAATGGAAAGACAAGGAAGAATGGAGGAGGGTAGCTCATCTGCCCCAACTACTCCAACAGCCCTGGTGGCATGCCGTTTATTCAATTGCCCTGCACCACTCCCTTTTATCGGAAAACCTCTCCTTCACCACTGCTGTCACATGTGTTCAACCAGAGGAGCAGACAGAAGCCAGTCGCGCTTCCTATTCCAAGTATGTCTGTTTTAGGTTTTGTTTATCTGCACATGCAAATGGGAAACTTTGCAGGTGAAGGCACACAACAACTCGCTGAGGGACACCAAATCGAAAGAGTCGAGTGGAACAGAAACTGAATGACTGGAATTTAAATCCAGGGCCCAGGTTTTTGCAACTATAGTAATTAAAAACAAAGCTTCAAAATATGGACATTTTGACTTGTCATAATATAAAAACCCCAAGTGAAACTGATAACCTTACCGATGGCTCCATTCCAGCAAGTGTCCCAGTGAGCTATTTCAGTGAGTCAGCATGCTCAACACCAGGGCCTCTCCTAAGTGGAATGCAGCCGTCATTAATGGTTTTGAATACACCTGTGCTTTTCCTACTATGACATCTTAACATGTCTGCCTTGAAAAAGGTCTGTTGTACTTCTTTACACTGCCAACTAAATGGCACATGTACATGTTAAATAGTTAAAAATGAAATTTATGAAATAAAAATGTAATGTTAACATTTTGGAGCCAAGAAAAACTCTGAAGTAATTCAACCCTCATGTTCTGTTTTTGGTCTTCCTGAACAACTACAAAAAAAAACATACTTTCCTAGATTATGAGAAGTTATTACAATTTGTATGAAGAGTGAGTTTTGAAGTGACACATGCTTCAGAAGTCTGCTGCAGAAAATGACACGCCTTATATCTGTTCTGGGCCCCGAGCTGTGAAACATGGTCAAATACAATAGATTTTCAATTCAGTGATCTGTGTACTTTTTACACATCTTTCTCCTAAATCTCAAATAAGTCTATTTGGTTATGTGTTGCTGGAGATTTCTAACAGTTTGTCCATAACAGGTTTAACAGGTCTTCTCTAAACACACTACGATATAGGATAATATAAAATAGTTTCTTATTTTGTGTAAAAACATTTGTGTTTTGGTGATTTCCATGTTTTGTCACCTTCATCAGAAAAAAAGGAATACAATAAATAGTTAAAGGTAAAATAATTGGCTGATTGGTTCTGCAATTATGATGATTATATTAACATGTAGAAAAATAAATTATGTAAAGTAAAATATGGACGCTTGGGTAGCCTTGGGCAACTGATCGTCCTCTCAGTGGCAGACGACGTGTAACACCAAACAAATATCACACCTGCGGCGTGGGTACAGGATGACAACTACAACAACAACCAC
>JABXJD010000114.1:755000-780000 GCA_013375575.1 Percina caprodes
AAAATTAGCCTGTATGGCTAAATCTGTTGTTGTTGGACGCTGTACTCGTGAAAAAAAATTATGCGGTGTCCCTTTTTAATAAATAATAATAAAAAAAATATCTAAACACTTTCCCAAGCTCAAAACATGTATGGAAAAAAACAAGAACTGTGTCTCCTTGTGCTACATCGGGGTGTTACGTTAAAGAACTCAACAGGGAGCGGGAAAAATAAAGATGTAACTTTGTTGTCTTGTATGTAGATTTTAAACTTTGGTGCTTCTGGCTTATAGATTTGTTGTTGAGATGTACATGATTCCTATAAAATAAAAAAACCATCCCAAAACACGTGTTATTTAAATGTTTTTAACAATACAGGCGAATAATAACTTCCTGCACATAAATAAAAACATTTGCACCAGAAATTCTTAATTAATAAAATCAAAATTCTTCATGAATTCACCAGAATGCAGGAAATTAAAATGTTCTGGTAGATGATCCAGACCCATCATGTGTCCCCGACCCCCAAACAGAGTTGAAACAAAACTGCACGCCCTCGCCCCTCTGGGACAATAAAGTTAAAGTTTAAAATGGTCAAACAAAAGAACAGATGATGAACTTTAGCTGCATATTACCTGCATCTACACGATCCTATTCTGTTCCTGAGGCTTTTTAGTAGCCATTCAACTGCTCATGCAGTTCCAGGGGAAATGCTTGTGCAGTTATGTGTCTGTTGTACTCTTCACCCCCTCCTCACACACTCACTCTTCCCCAAATTGTCTTTTTCTCCTTATCATTTGCACCGATTCCCACACCTTGAAGCGGAATGGTGGAGAAAGCGAGTGGAAAGACTGAGACAGAGCGAGGGCAGGGAGAGGTAAACCGGTTCAGCAGGTATCCAGAGGCCTAACCTAACCCAGACTCTCCCCGGCTTGTTGTCACCGTTATTCCTGACGCGCATGCGCGCTAGCGCCTGTTTCCTGCTTTTCAAATGAGTACCTGTGCTGTTTTCTGACCCACCTCTATCGCCTGCGTGTGTGTGTGAGAGAGAAAGAGAGAGAGAGCTCAGGAAGGATACAAGCCGCTCTCTCAACCCACTAACACACACTCTCCCGTTATTCCAGCTCGCTGTAGGGGATATTTGTCTTTACCTGTCCGGGTTGCACACCTGAGCAGACTCACCTGTCCGACCGAAAAGACTTATCGTTCCCTTTTTTTGACTTGGATTCAAAGCTGGGAAAAAAAATAGGTTGAGAGAAAGGTGTGCGAGGCAACAACGACAAAATAGAAGGAGATTAAAGCGCTGCACCGCTCGAGAAACGATAAGAAAGGTGCAAGGAGGAAGGAGAAGAGGGGACCGACACCTTCCATTTTCTTCTGCCACTTTTGACTTTCCTGCTTTTGTAACTTTTTGTGGACTTTACATCGTGGAAAATCGACTTTACCGAATACCTACAAATAAAAGCCCTGCGTGTTAATTAAGCATGCCGAGGGCCTTTCTGGTAAAAAAGGCAAATGTTTCGCCGGGAAAGCGGAACTGGAGCGAGCTGCCTGATCATGAGCGAGGGGACGTCTACATCCCAGGTGAGTCCACGCTGCTGTAATTAGCACACACAGCCTATTTGTTGTTTTTAAAATAAAGAAGCGTATACACAGCGGGTCATGGCGCGTCTCTGGATGCGTTTACGCACGATTTTTGTGGATTTCCATGCAGTTTTGGGTGAGCGGGTGGGGAGGGAGGGAGGGGGGGGGGGTCGGGTTGTGATTGTAACGGGGCGGCTTCAGTCCCATCCGGGGCCCAGAGAATAACGGGAAACACAGCGGGCCGTGAAGAGAGTTTCCCGCATGCAGGTTGAAGTTGCCTTTTGGCTTATTAAACACTGTTTTTATGAATTTTTGTGTTTGAGTAAAAACAAAAGTTGAAATCAGACTGTATCCACGTTAAAATATTTAATTGTAAAACATAAGCCTGTATAAAGGATTTTAATGTAAAGCTCACATGAAACACATTACGTCAGTAGGCTACAGAAGTCGGTATGTCTGCACTTTCATATCCGTCATTACCACGGCAGTGTGTGTTGCGGCCTAACAGGCCATTAAGGGCCCGTTGCTTTTCACAAAGCGACCTTCAGCCCCTGATTGCAGCGCCTCTTCTTCCTCCTTGTACAGCTTAGCACTGCATTGAATTATGAAGCCCAAATATGAGCTTGAGTGGATTGAATTCATACTTACAGTCAAACAATAAATAAATCAAAAGCAGAATTTACATCAGTTTAGAAAAATAGAAAGTCTAGCCCTAAAAAAATAAAAAATAAATAAAATAAATACACATAATTATACACAAGCACCCATACATGTATAGGAATACAAATAGCCATCCACTTATTCATGTGGGCCACGTAAGTGCCTTGAAAACACACAACACAAGATATAGATAATAAGAAATATCAAGTTGTTATTTCGATTTGTAGACATCTTGAGTTTAAAGCTTTAGTGGCTACACGGTTGTGATTGGGAGCCATGGATGATGGCGTTGTTGTTTTCATTGCGGTCCGTCCCACAGGAAATAACGTTTTCAGACTTGGGTGCCTCAACTGAAAAAGTAGCCTACAAGAGCTGACATGTTGTTAACTGTCAAATGTTGAGCTTGCTGTCTGTGGCTTTTCAGTTAGCTATGTTGTGTTGCCCCCTCCCGACTTTGCATTTAAATGACAGGTAAACATGGAGTCCACTTCTGCTCCTTGAGAACAATCTCCATTGTTGCCATCGGCAGTTTTTATTGTAAGACCACGTCGGTATCAGATAACAAGTAACGGGACTACACCCAAAACCTCTCTCTCTCTCTCTCTCTCTCTCTCTCTCCCTCCCCTCCCCCTCTTTTTCTCCCTCTGTCGTTTACCTCCACATCTCTTCACCGTTAACTTTTAATCATTGACTTTCACATCCTCTCTGGTGTTTAAAACCGGAAAACTTGGATGAGCTGAACTGCGGCTATAACTTTCCGGTGGTTTGAAATAGTCTAACTAATAACTCTGTCAAATACCAGTTTAGTGTTCAGTTTGTATTTATGAAAAAAGCAACAGCACACGTGAAGCTTTTGGACGCTAATTTTACGCACAGAAAATATTTTCCTAGAGCCACATTTAGTTAATTTTAGTCACTCGAATAGGAAATAGAATAGAAAATGAATAGAAAGGAATAGAAAAGTTATTTAGATCAACATTTTTAATTTGTCATGTAATCATATCTGTAAGATTTAAAAAAACTACTGCGCGTCGGTGCGTAACTAGACATAGTTAACACTCCTTACCAAACCCAGCAACAGTCTCAGCCAAAGTCTCTGGTATGTGCCGTTACTTGACGTACCTGCCTGACGTGCGGGTGAAACACACACACACACACACACACACACACACACACACACACACACACACACACACACACACACACACACACACAAAGGTATGATAATTGCAGGCTTGTTGAAGATTTGTATGAGGCGCTATGTGCCATCCGTTTGGGCAGTTTTTTGGTGTGGGTGTGTGTAGAAGTTTATTTTTATCTTCAGTCGACAAACATGTGTTGGTACCTGTTTCTGATGCATCATCAGTCTCAAATTAGCCTCTGTCTTAGACACATAACAAGTGCATATCACTCACACTGTCTGGTTTATCTGAGATCAGGCAAAACATTGCTTATAAACTGAAAAGGACTTTAACCCTCCTGTTGTCCTCGGGTCAGATTTGACCCATATTCAACAAGTTCCTATCTCAGAAATTTAGGTTTCTTTCAACAAAATTGTCAAAAGAATAACAAGGATGGTTCCATATAACGCTCTTCACATGGCAAATAAATGAGCTGTTCGCTACTTTCAATGAATTTTGGGTGTTTTTATTAAATTTTATAGCATTTGAAGAAAATTACTAAAAGCTAAACGTCAATTAAAGCGCAGGAAAAAAATCAGGGAAAAGTCGTAAAAGCTTTAAAAACGTCAGGAAAAGCGACCGAATTGTCGGAAAAAAGACGACCAAAAGTTTTGATTTCAAATTTTGACCCAGAAAAACAAGCGGCCGCACGGTCGCCAGGAAGACAACACAAGGGTTAGGGTAGAACTCTAACATGTGCAACAGGTCACGCTGCTGAAGGAAATACAAAGGATGGAAAAATGAAAAAGTGCAAACGTTAAAATCTTACGGTTTTACAAACTGAAACATTGGTGCATTTCAATGTTGATGAGACCGGACGTTTTAAGATAAGGGGAAAAGATCCTTTATCGATGTCCAGAGTGGAAATTCAGGTGTTGCAGCTCCACAAAGACATAAGACAAAGAAATAAGTCCAGATAAATAAGGAAGTAAAAAAAAGAAAGGAACTACACAAGAGAATTCAAGGATCACAGTAAAAACAGCAAGTCTAGTATACATGTAAACAAAGGACACCACAATAATACAGGGATTAAGTTATGATACTTACATTACTTAGTGTTGTCTGTGTTTAATATATATCAAAATAGAGCCTAAAAATAAGCTTGTATTACAGTTTTTTATAGACAATATTAAAATGTATATTTTCTGTGATTTTTAATCTATAAATGCATAACACAAACAAACAAATTAATCGGGTTACCTTCAATTTGGTGAGTAAAGTTGACATTTCCGGCTCAATATCTTGTCTTGCCGAGAGTCAGATAAGACGATTCATACTACTCACACATGTTTTTGTCAGTCATGCAAGCTGCAACTCAGACACTGTTAGCCTAGCTTAGCATAAAGCCTGGAATCTGCCTTCCAATAGCACCTCGAAAGCTCAATTGAAAAAGGAGTTTTGACAGTGACGATCCTTGATGGAGTGCTAAACCATAAAACCCAATAGGCATGTTCCCAAAAGTAGCCCATCTAATAAAAATACTATAATTTCACGTGTTTAATTCGGCTCGCATCCCAATACATCACTGCTGACGCGATTCAGCTCTGAAGAAGGCTTTGTGCCGAAACACGGCTGATTAAACTAACTATGGGAACTTGAGACCTGGTCTTCAGTTTTTGGAACACAGCTCTAGAGCTCACTATTTAACACGTGATGTCCCGTTTGTTTAACCAAAAGAGACGAGCAGAAACACTGGGCTTCATAGGTATTGTAATTTACCTTTGGACAGAGCCAGGCTAGTTGTTTCCCTCTGTTTCTAATCTTTATGCTAAGCTAAGCTATGCTAACCAGCTGGCTGGCTGTGGTTTCATATTTAGCACACAAATGAGTGGTATGGATGGTTTTGAATAAGTGTGTTTCTTTTTACTTTTTGAATGTGTGTTTTTAACTTATGAATACGTGTGTTTCCTTGTTGACTTTTGAATACACGTTTCCTTTTCAACTTTCCAATAAGCGTGTTTCCCAAAAGTGGCCCACTAATACAGGATGTCATAGCCGATAGTATCAGCCTGACGATTTATCAGTTGGGCTCTAATTATGTGAGTTCATCGTATCAGAGAGGGTTCCCACTCATGGTCTATCCCGAGGCCTCTGCAAGGTTAATGTTTATTGGATAAGAGGAAATGTAACAGGCCCTTAAGACAGCCCACTGCGGCAGATAGTACGCCTTCAGCAAACACACACACACACACACACTTTGTGTTTGTTAAAGTTATCTACTGATTGTTGACTCCCAGCTGAGCGACGTCAAGTTCATTTCGAACAACCCATTTCTCTCTCTCCCTCTCTCTACGGGGGAAACAGTTGGGGTATTTTAAACCCCTCACCCTACCTACCTGGACACACTTATCCAAGCACACACACACACTTCATTCATTGGTGAGGGGGAAGGGGGGTGAACAAACAATACAAGATGAGATTAAATGTCCGGCCAGCAGCAGTCGCCACAGAAACTATCACCACACAGGAATAATAAAGAAAGATTTACAAACACGGTCTGTATGCTGCTCGCTGAGCTAAAACAATCAAATCACTCAAACGCTTCGTAATGTAAAGAAACCATTAAAAGTTAGACGTTTGTACTGGTAAATAGCTTAGGAGTTATAATGAAAGGGTACAAAAAGGTCTAAATGTCAAATATATAGGTTTTAAGCTTCCTCAAATGTGAGGATTTACCACTAATGTTGTGTAATTGGACATTTAGGAGTCTTCGGGTTTTGGACTGTTGGCAGGAAAAAATTAGTATTTGAAGATGTCATTGTGGATATTTGTCACAATTTTCAGGTATTGTGTACATTAAAGTAAAAACCTGGAAGATTTTCATTTAAATAAATGTCTGTTAAGTCGCTGATTGAGCCTATGATCCACTGATGAAAGGCCTCTTACGTACTGGGGTGTCAAAGATCACAAGCGGCCCTCAGTGACACGTTTTCCATCGGCCTGCTGGGATTGGTCAGCCGGAGATGTTAGGTGGAGATCATGTAAAAGCTTCTCTCTTCATCTCACTTGTGTGTGAAGCGTCCCGGTAGGGTTGCACGAAATTGTCAAAATGTGATATTGCAATATCGATTCTGAATATTGCGATGTCGATATTAATTTAGATATTTTTTGAACATATGTAAAATTACTAAATTTATGGGAAAACGCATCAAAATAGATCCATAACAAATACAAAAATGCATCAAAATAGATTCATAACAAAAACAACAAGTTTTCTTACAACACAAGACTTCTTTCAACTGACTGTCACATTGGACTGGCCCAACATGAATGAATGAATAAATAAATAAATAAATAAATAAAGACCATGTCTAACAGAACAGGACATATTAGAAAAATAAATATAAAATAATGTTGCATGCTTATTGCGACACTTTTTCAATATAATTTTGCGCAACGTGATATCGCGATAATGACATTGAGTCGATATATCGTGCACCCCTAGGTCTCCGCTAGCGTTCCAAGTAAACGGTTGCTACGGCCTAACAAACAAAGACAAGAGTGAAACCAAAAACACACAGGCAATTAAGGCTTATTGCCATATGCATGTCAGCAATTATTTCTAAATGTTGAACAAATAAACCTCAGAAAAGGCAACAAAATATCTGGAAAAACCCCCAAGGAAAATGTTTTAACCCTCATGTTGTCCTCGGGTCAAATTGACCCGTTTTCCTATGACAATGTTCTCTTTAACTACGCAATTGTAATTCCCCAAAATAACATGATTGATTCCACACAACGCTCTTTGGCAAGTACAAATCTCAATTTTTATTAATTTTGGGGCGTCCTATTCAATTTTATAGCATTTGAAAAACAAATGGAAGTGTTTTTGAAATAGTATTGAGAGTAAAAGTTGACATATTCCAGTCTGTGATTATCATCAACATCCATTCCTTTAATTTTAGTCTCAATAATTCCTAATTTCTGCTTTTCTAACTCAAACATTTGGTATAATTTCCTATAAATGAGGTTAATTAACCATAAAATCCAAAAACAAATGTAAAACTAAAGTTAAGAAGTTAGTGTTACGTAGTGTTGAAAACATCAAAAAAAGTCAAAAAGGTTGAAAAATGGGACAAAAATATCAGAAAAAGTTTTAAAAAATCAATAAAGTGTCAACAAAAGTGTTGATTTTCATTTTTTGACGTGAAGACAACACAAGGGTCAAAAGAAACGGCAATAACATAGAAAAGGAAGAAAAACTTCGGAAAAAGTCCAGTTTTGATTATTTGTCCTCTACTAAATTCTGCCTATGCTGATACATAAATACATACATGCATACACAACATCCAAAGACTAAGTTGTCTTGTTGTTATAGCTGTAGGGTCAGCTGGGCTGGCCAGAGGCCAGAGATCTTTGAGATTGCAACTTTAAATGTAATATACTGTATTAATCGTTATTGATTGGCATTCTGTGTGTGTGTGTGTGTGCGTTACATCCCTTACAAGCCAGCCGTTGATGTCTCACAGTGTACACATAGCTGTCACTGTGTGTCACAACGTACCGTTAACTCTGGTACACAGATCGGTTGTTTTGTCTCCTTTTCATCTGCATGGCTTCATGCATGGGCCTTCATTTGCATCTGCATTTGAGTTTTATCTGATTGAGGCCCTGGCAGTGTCAACTGATTCGTTGTCTTCACTGAGCTGAGCCACACCTGCCTCCAGGCTACACACACACACACACACACACACACACACACAAAGACAGGCATCCACCCTTGCGGAGGCGGATTGTTTGAAAAAGGTACAGAGCTGGTGCTGCAAGACTGTCTGGTCAGACGAGTGTGTGTGTGTGTGTGTGTGTGTGTGTGTGTGTGTGTGTGTGTGTGTGTGTGTGTGTGTGTGTGTGTGTGTGTGTGTAAGAAGCACCAAACAAAAAGCCAAACATGTGCACACACACACAAATACATAGTTAACTCTGCATGTTTGCTAATTGAGCGATTGTGCAAATAGGAACCGGTACAGGCTGGTTGTTCCACATTGTGAAATTCTATAGCACAAGAAACATCCCTACTTCGTTCTCTCTCTCTTTCTCTTGTTCTCTTACACTCTCCAGTCTCCTTTTCCCATCTATCTTTAAAGAGATTAAAGATGATTTAAAGAGATCAGTGTCTTTTTAGCTTACTCACAATTACAACTTAAGTAAATGTGAGGACATGCTTGATTTTCAAACATTTTTTATGAGCTATCGATGTGTAGGATGTGCTGCTGTATAAACCAGCGCGCATTGACACAGAAGCTTATTTAGTGATCAGAATAATCGTGTAACCAAAGGACTCTCTTTTAAAGAGCGGTGCAAGGATTTAGTGTTCCTTAACGTTGGTCGACTCACAAGAAAAACGGTTCAAACCGAAGCTGCAGATGCTGAGATATTCTTACTTTTATTAACGGCATTCTACAAGAACACTGGATCCTACATTTCCCATAATGCAACCCAGTGATGTTTAGTTAGATCCTGGATTCCTTGTAAATGTCCACGTCCGTTAACTCCTCACCCCGTCTTGAAACTCAGGCTTTTGTGAACAAATTGGTAGTCTCCAAGCCAAAAAAAACCCTGACATTAGGGTTAATTTTCTCAAACTTCCCAAAACTCCACAATTTCTCCACTGTGGGACAAATAAAGGTTTTCTCATCTTATCTTAACTTATCTTATCTTATCTTATCTTATCTTAACTTCTACAGAGCCACAGAAGACATTTTACTCCCCATGTACATATGTACAAGTACATTAAACTTAACCCTTAAATCTGTTTCTTAAATCTGTCTGATTATCATGATGATAATCATTTTTGTAATCATCTTGATTAGGAGCACCTTTTTAAAACTGTTACAAAGAGTGAAATAATTCAGAAAACAAAACCAAATCAAGTAAAATTACAGTAAAATTAGAATTACAATTTATCAAATGACAATGAGGTTGTGTAAAGTAATTGCTCGTAATGATAAAACCTACAGATACAGAAAAGTATAATCCGATTCTGCAGCTTCGCCTTTAGCATCACTGAGCTTTATAACGAGTTCTACCTCGTTGTTTAGCAACTAAGGGGCCGTCCGTTCGTTTTGGCCGATCGTCCTAACAAATCCTGTAAACTTACTGCCTGAAAACCTGGTCCCAAGGTGAAAAAATTAGAAAACGCCGCCCTTGTGTCTTTATTTGGATGCCGAGGCGACATCATTGGTACTTGCGTTGCCGTTGATACTTGCGTTGGCGATATGTGGCGTTAGCGATACTTGGCGTTGACATCATTGATACGCTAGTATCACACCCCTTGTATCCCGCGACGACGTATCATAACAACAACTATGGCGGACCACATGCTTGTTTTCCTGAGCCTATTAGGGTTACTAGGGCACAATATTCTGTTTGTTTGCCTCTTCTTCTCTGTTTGTTGGTGAATTTCAGTAGCAGACCAGCGCCACCTATAGGCCTGGAATATGAAGTAGCGTGTTGAGTCATTTACAAATGGATCCGTTTGGACTGAAATATTCTTGAAACAATATCAGAGTAGACGGGGAAAAGACAGACTGTTTTGGTACGTGTGGACGTGGCCTAAAATATCAGATATTTCCCTCAGGAGATGGTGGAGACCAAACATAAAGCTAAAAGAAAGTGAATACTGGACATCCTGTTGGCCACCAGGTGGCCAGAAACACAACACCAAACTTGTTTCTGCTTCTCCCAAATGGGTAAAAATATCAATCATTGCAGCTTAAAAAGAAACTTGACCCCATCATGTTGTCTTGGGGTCAAATTGGACCCGCTTTCAACGAAACTGCCCAAAAAATATAATGAATGGTTAACACTCTTCTCAAGTAAAATGAAGGATCGGTTCAGTATATTCATTGAATTTTGGGTATTTTCTTTCAAACAAAATTTTTAGCATTTGAAAAAACAATTGAAATGGTTTCAAAACATTATCCAAAATATCTGTGATCATCCATCATCATATCTGCTCCTCTGATCTTATTTGTCAAAACTATTAGTCAAAGTAATTCATAATTTCGGCTTTTTTAACTCAGCAATTAGGTATAGTTTCATATAAATGAAGTTTATTAACAATGAATTCCAAAAAGAAGTGTAAAAGTAAGTTAGAATGAAGTTAGGTAAGAAGATGTAACATGGTTGGGTGAAAAACGTTATGCTTTATTAACGGGCATGGTTACCGGTATAAGACGACACCAAGTTTAACAGGTGACGCTGACTCTTCCTCTCTCTTCTTCCAGTCTCCGTCTTCCCTCCGACCGCCCTGATGATGGAGGCCGAAGCCAGCCTTGCCGAGACGACGCGCTCTGCCTCTCCAAGCGCTCCGTCTCCGACACGCAGACACACGCCGAGCTGCCGTCCAGCACAATGCTGGGCCGACCGCAGGGCCCGGTGCCATCGCCGGAGGAGAGGTCCGATGTCAGGAGGAGTTCGCAGGGCAGCTCTACATACGTCCGCTCCAAAATCAAGGTGAGGGAGACGTGCAACGCAGTGACTGACAAATAGGGTGTCCTTAGTAGTCTATCAAATACCAAAACAATGCTTCCTCATTTAATACCAAATTGTAAAGATGTGGCCGAAGGAGCCTGGGATCGAACCGCCAGTCTTGCGGTTGAGAGGCGACCACTCTTTGATGCCTTACATAAGGAAGGAAGGGGTTGGGGTAGCAACTGAAATATGTAGATCAAAATGTCTGAATTACAAATGACCACACCCCATAAACTGTCATATATTTTTCTTATTGAATGTCTTATTTGGACAAATATGTTATATTTCTAGAGGTCCAGATTATTTCCAGAACAGGTTTCATTTTCAAATAATGAGTTCATGTCTTATTAAATTCTTTTTTTTCACGTGTTAGATTTATAATATGGGGGTTACAATAATCGATTCCTCAACTCAAATTGTTTATTTGAGTTATTTTATGTCAATTAATAAAATCTTTTAATATCTGCCTTTTCACCATGGATGTGTTAGTAGAGGTTCTCTGAGAATCTCTTGTACATCCAAGCTAAACTGGTATTATAACTGAAATCTCCCTAACCAAATGATATTGAATTGAAATGGAGGATATCATCATTATACCCAGCCGTAGTGAGATTGCAGCTCAGTGTTGCACGTTAAATCGGTAGAAATGAATTAAACTGTCTTTATAATTGCAGATAAATTAAGATGAATGTGAATAATTAATATGTTTGTTGCCTCTCTCCCTGACAGGTAACTACAGGCGAGTTACCGCCCGATCCATCTCTTCTTCCCCAGTCTCTTCCTCCCATTCCCGCCCCGCCAGCTCCAGCTCCAACTCCAAACGCCGTTGTGATCCCAGTTGCCTTGACAACAAGCCCCGACCCCAGGGAAGCGGTCCCCATGGTGACCAGATCAGCAGGTCAAAGTCAGAGATCGCTATCGGCGGTGACAGCGGCGTTTGTGTGCCAGGTGCGTTTCTGTTGCAGTAGTATACTTTTTTTAATTCTTAAATCAGTGTGGTGAAGATTCGGGACATTCACCGTGAACACAAATGTTCATAGAAACATGGCCAATAAAAAAATATAACATTTGTATGTAATTACCTTTTTGTTGATTCGTGAATCGGTTAAAAATCGATCGAAATGTGTGAAGAAAGATGACAACCGGTTAAGATAGAAAAAGAATTGCGATTAATGCGATTTTATTTTCGTTTTAGGGCATAATTTACTTGAGATTTCACTTGTTTGACTCCCGACGTCACTACGTCGTCTCAGTTAATATATTTGAAGAGATTTCTATTTATTTAGTTATTTGGATGTGGGATTTGTTTTAGAAATCCAATTGTTACTTTTATTTAATTTCTGTTATTTAAGATGAAATGCAATTTCAGTTGCACTTTAAATAAGATGACGCATCTGTTGTTTGGATCAGTTTATTGAAATACATGAATATTTTCAGTAATTTGTCCACAACTCATTCTATTAACCCTCATGTTGTCCTCTGGTCAAATTGACTTGTTTTCCTATATCAATGTTCTTTTTAATTACCCAAAATAACATGATTGATTCCTCACAACGCTCTTTAGCAAGTACAAATATCTACTTTCATTAATTTTGGGGCGTCTTATTCAAAAGAATTATTGGAAAAAAAATGTAAGTGTTTTTTAAATAGTATTGATTAAAAGTTCCAGTCTGTGATTATCCATCAACATACATAAAAATGTTTAAAAAAAGTGACAAACATTGAAAAAAAAGCGTCAAAAGTGTTGAAAAAAGGGACAAAAACGTAAGAAAAAGAAAAACCATTGATAAATAGCGTCAACAAAAGGGTTGATTTTCAATTTTGACGAGAAGACTACACGAGGGTTCAAACAAATCCTGAGAAAATTATATTGTGAACTTAAAATTGTGAATCGTGAGCGGAGTGTCGCTACAGACGAATCGTTATACCCATAATGGTGATATTCATACGCTGTAGTAGATGGCTGCATAACAACAACGTCACGGTGACATGACATAGCAACCATGACAATAGATGCTCCTTGTTGTTGCATTTCAACCGTAGCAAACACGTACCTCAAAGAAATGTCTTTGCAAATGTTTTATGAGGAAGACAATGCATTAATCTTGTTGTTTTTTTTAGGCTTCAGGGACACACACACACACACACACACACACTCCCCTTTTAGTTGGAAACATTCAAGCTGTCAGACTGTTGAACAACAAAACATGATGCAAATTTTTCATACTGAACTGAAATGCACTCATGCACTTTTTTTTTAAATTTTTTTAGAAACATGGATGGTTCCCAACAACGCAAGTTAAATAAATAATCAGTTCATTACTTTCATTGAATTTGGGTGTTTTTTGTCAATTGTACAGCATTTGGAGAAAAAAATAATTGATAAAAGAAAATGTTAAAAAAAAAACAAGTGTCAATAAAAGTGACTTAAATGTGACAAAAATGCCGAGCAAAGTGAGAAAAATGTCAAAAAAGTGACAAATGTTAAAAAAAGCTTTAAAATTTTTGAGAAAAAAAAGGCGAAACGTTGAAAAAGTGACAATAAACATCGAGGGAAAGACACAAAAGTGTCTAAAATGACAACCATAACCTTGATAAAAGGTTTTTCATTTGAAATTTTGATTTTGCAGGTCGCCGGGAAAACAACACAAGGGTTAAATGCTCTACTTTAAGTAGTAATTGCACTTTATGTATAATCTATAATGTATGTGCACTAAATGTAGTCCCAGATGTTGTTTTTTTATATATTGTAAATGTAGCAGCGTGCTCAGCGTGTAACAACAAATGACATGACAATAAAACCAACTGGATTTGACTTGATTTGAATATTGAACACTGACATAATGTTTGTATTGTTGCTGCATGTAGGTTTGCCAGAAGACCTTCCAGTACCAGCGAATGTTAAACAGACATCTCAAGTGTCACAACGACACCAAGAGACACCCGTGCAGCTTCTGCGGCAAAGGCTTCAACGACACCTTTGACCTAAAGAGACACGTACGCACGCATACAGGTAGCGTTCCCACTCTGTCACACACGCACGTTAACACAAAGGTAACAATAAGAGATGCAACTGGTATTAAGTATGTAAGTATCATCAGGAAAATCTACTTAACCCTCCTGTTGTCCTCGGGTCAAAATTACCCTTTTTCCTATATCAGTGTTCTTTTTAACTACCCAAAATAACATGATTGATTCCACACAACGTTCTTTGGCAAGTACAGATCTCTACTTTTATTAATTTTGGGGCGTCTTATTCAATTTTATAGCATTTAGAGAAATAAAATTTAAGTGTTTTTGAAATAGTATTGAGTAAAAGTTGACATATTCCAGTCTGTGATTATCCATCAACATCCATTCCTTTAATTTTAGTCTCAATAATTCCTAATTCCTGCTTTTCTAACTCAAACATTTGGTATAATTTCCTATAAATGAGGTTTATTGACCATAAATTCCAAAAATAACTGTAAAACTAAAGTTAATAATTTGAAAATGTTAAAAAAAAAGTGACAAACATTAAAAATAAACATCAAAAGTGTTGAAAAAAGGGAGCAGAATGTAAGAAAAATGTAAAAACATGTTTAATATGTTTGTTTGTTTATGTATGTGTGCATCTTTCACTAAGGGAAATTCCACATTAGTGTACATATTGTGGCAATAAAACCTTTTTCTGATTCTGGTTTGTCACATTTTTTTAAAACAGGAGTCCGTCCCTACAAGTGCACGCTCTGCGAAAAGGCCTTCACCCAGCGCTGCTCCCTGGAGTCCCACATGAAGAAGATCCACAGCGTCACGCAGAAGTACGCCTACAAGGAGCGGCGCAACAAGCTGTACGTCTGCGAGGAGTGCGGCCTCACGTCGGGGTCCCAGGAGGAGCTGGTGATCCACCTCCACTCGCTTCACCCCGACAGCGCCCTGCTGAAGGGGAAGGCCGTGAGGAGAGCCGGCGGAGAATCGTCCCCAGGCTCCGCCCACGGAGCTGACAGTGATGATACCACTGGATCCGCGGGGCAGTAGAGGAGGGGGACCTGGAAGATCATCACACGACAAACTCGGTACATTTGGACATATACGTTAAGTGATGCAAGACAGGTGGATGACAATTTAGATAGCGGTGGGGAAGGTAAATGTCTATATATGTGTGTTAATGTATGTGTGTATGGATTTGGGTATCTGTGTGTGTGTGTGTGTGTGTATATATGTGTGTGTGTGTATGTATATGTGTGTGTGTGTGTGTATGTATATATCATATATATATATATATATATATATATATATATATATATATATATATATATATATATATATATATATATATATATATATATATATATATATATATATATATATATATATATTTATTTGTTATATATATATATATATATATATATATATCACTACAACCTTAAATGAAATATTGCAAGGCCAGGCCTCTCTTTAATTGTATATTTTACTTTACAGCTCATAACAATCCTGATGTTTTTCTTCATTTGTATCACGTGTGAATATTTCCTGTAGGCTTGTGTCTGTACAGCAAAAAGAGTTTTTTTTTCTATGAAAGTACTTTGTTCATTAAAGGAAGTAATATATACACGACAAAATATATTTTCCTTTTTTTGTCTCAAAACAATTGTTTTTCTCGCTCGTTATATCAGTGTGTGTGTGTGTGTGTGTGTGTGTGTGTGTGTGTGTAGGTGTGGTAACAGGTAGAATGGAACTAAGTACATTTAATCAAGTACTTCTGTACAAATGTTGAGGTACTTGTACTTTACTTAAGTCTTTTCTTTTCATGCCACTTTCTACTTCTACTCCGCTACATTTCAGAGAGAAATATTGTACTTTTTACTCCACTACATTCATCGGACATCTTAAGTTACTAGTTACTTTACACATTAAGATTTTTGTACACGTAATACATGTAGTTTACTCAATACAACGTTTTATTATAAATGAAACTAGCCAACAATATAACGACCTACAAGTCCAGCTGAAATGATTAGACCATTAAACACACACCTGTTTGGATTGTTTCCATTTTCTTGATGATACTCACGTATATTTATAGGTAACATTTTCAATGCAGGACTTTTACCTGTAACAGAGTATTTTTACAGTGTGGTATTAGTACTTTTTCTTAAGTAAAGGATCTTAATGGATCTTTTAAAGAGGCTGAGCAGTTTGGAAAATGTGTTACTACTGCTCAGTCTGAGCTTAAATGCCAATTGAGTTGAGATTCCTGTGTTTGAAAATACTATTCTGTAGCTTTAGTGTGTATGTTGTCTGAATTGATTTACATTGTAGATATAGCCTCTTCACTTTAAAATTACTGGGTGAAGCAGACCAGATTCAACTTGTTTTTGTGGCAGCATTACTGAAAAACAAAATCTAATAAGGTACCACAAAGTATTTAAAATGTTATACTGTACGTCAAACTGCAGAGATTTGCGTCATTATTTTTCTTTTTCCGGGGAAGGACCCCCATGTTGGCCACTATAATATATATAACCGTTGCTCTGTCGGACTTTGGCTTGCGATCTGGCCCTGAGTGGTTCCAAACTGCTTAAATTACTGGGTGGAAAAATGGTAAAAAAGGATATAAGCAAAGAAGGATCAATTATTTAGGTTACGGCATCCAAGTGAGGAAAGGAAATGTTGCTACAGGCACAGAAGGAAGTCTTGGCATGACTGTTGTCCTAAAAGGGGAATATGTTCTATACTGAACAGTAAGACACCTCAGTCTATCCTCTAAAATACTGCAGTTATTGTAATCAAAATTGTTATTAAAGGTCCCATGGCATGAAAATGTCACTTTTTGTGTTTTTTAACATTAATATGTGTTCCCCAAGCCTGCTTATGGCCACCCAGTGGCTAGAAATGGTGATAGGTGTAAACCGAGCCCTGGGTATCCTGCTCTGCCTTTGAGAAAATGAAAGCTCAGATGGGCCGAGCTGGAATCTTGCTCCTTATGAGGTCACAAGGGGCTATGCCACACCCCCCCCCCCCTTCTCAATAGCTACAGACTCAGAAATGGCACATACTAAGGAAAGCTCATTGTGGGACTGGCTCTAGTGGCTGTAATTCTGCACCAAGGCTGAATTTTGGGGAAGAGACTTCAGATACAGTATTAGAGGACCACTAAGGTCTATATAAAAGAGACTTCAGATACAGTATTAGGGGCCCACTAAGGTCTATATTAAAGAGACTTCAGATACAGTATTAGGGGACCACTAAGGTCTATATAAAAGAGACTTCAGATACAGTATTAGGGGACCACTAAAGTCTATATAAAAGAGACTTCAGATACAGTTTTAGGGGACCACTAAGGCCATATAAAAGAGACTTCAGATACAGTATTACGGGACCACTAAGGTCTATATAAAAGAGACTTCAGATACAGTATTAGGGGACCACTAAGGTCTATATAAAAGCGACTTTAGATACAGTATTAGGGGACCACTAAGGTCTATATAAAGAGACTTCAGATACAGTATTAGGGGACCACTAAGGTCTATATAAAAGAGACTTCAGATACAGTATTAGGGGACCACTAAGGTCTATATAAAAGAGACTTAAGATACAATATTAGGGGACCACTAAGGTCTATATAAAAGAGACTTCAGATACAGTATTAGGGGACCACTAAGGTCTATATAAAAGAGACTTCAGATACAGTATTAGGGGACCACTAAGGTCTATATAAAAGAGACTTCAGATACAGTATTAGGGGACCACTAAGGTCTATATAAAAGCATCCAAAGAGCAGCATGTCATGGGATCTTTAAATAATTCTCAGTTTAGTTTAAACTGTAACATATCTGTAAATTTCTGTTTCCTCTCATGGTTTTTCAGTATGGTTTTCAGCCTAATTTTACGAGTTAATTATGCTTTGCACTGACGCTACAAACATTATGTGTGAGTGAGTGCATGGAAGTTGGCTGTTTACACTAATTATGCTGTTTTTTTTCCCTCAAGCTTTTCACTGTAAGAAAGAGAGCGGTTGTTGTTGGGTAAGGTGAGGTTGGATTCTTGGTCTCTGTTGGGTCTTGTTGGAGGAATCCTGCAAACGCCTTTCAGCCTGAGGAAACACGGAGGTGGATTAAAGTGAAGGCCAGATAACGGTCTTGGAAGTTAACCGACATTGATTGTATTAAAGAGGCTCTGGAAGTTATTTTGTCATTCATACCTTCTTCTGATACATCAGATCAGTGCTATTTCAAAGCATTGTAAATAATGTATTTGCACATGTAGTGTTTTGGTTATTGGTTTATAGCTAACTTAATTCATTTTTTGTTAGATTCCTTCATACTTTATATTTACTTTGGGCCACACTGAGCTATCTTGATAACTTTCAGATGTATGGGCCTGACATTTTGACAGACATTCCCTGTCCCCAGAGGATGAGTCATAATGACTTTAGTGATCCCCTGATTTATCTTCTTGCACCACAGTGAGGTGGTTTTGTGTGAAATGTCTCAACATCTTGTGTTATGTTGTATAGTATTTTGTTGTTGTTTTTAAAATGTCTTACGTGTCCTTGAGTGCAGAGAAAGACGCCTTTAAATAAAAAGTATTGATATTATTATTATTATTATTATTATTATTATTATTATTATTATTATTATTATTATTATTATTATCTTTTAGATGAATTGTCAGAATCTTAAAGCAAGTACAGTCTCAGAGAAGTTACCACATACTGTTAATGTTGTGGAGTATAATAGTTGCCGCTGAGGTGTAGTGGAATGAAAGTATAAAGTAGCAGAAAATGAAAATACTTACGTAAAGTACAAGTTAGCCAAATAGTACTTAAGTCACCTAAATGTATGGGTTATTTTTCCAGTACTGTTAGTTAGTAATTTACATTTATTCATCCCTGTTTTTCTTTCTCTTTCACTTGAGATGCACCAACTTGTTTTCAAAGGAGGTTCAAGTAAGCAAACAGTATACAACTAATAATAATGCTAATTAAGTAAGCAATTAAATGACAAAAAACTATAAAAAATACAAATTAAAAATAATAATAATGAACTAGAAATCAATAAAAAAAACACAATATAATAATAACAATAATAATAATAATAATCTTTTAAAATAAAAAATATTCTTAAATAATCGCCGCTAGATGTCACTGTTGATTTCTTTAGCCGCGGCCCTGTCGTCTTCTTCCGGTGACGTGATGTCAACAAAGATCACGTGAGCTGCTGTGTCTTTGAATGCAAGGCGCCAGCAACTGCTGCAAACTCACAGGTTAAAGGTGAGCCGCATTCACGCACAAGCACACTTTATCTCACTTTACCTCACTTTTTCTCTGCTAAATCACTCTACACACGTTGCGTGCTGCTTTTAAACACGGGGGCTTGTCAGCGATAAACTTTCACGTTGCTAATTAGGGGCTGCTAGCGTTAGCTTATGTTAGCTAACGTTACAGTAGTGAAAGCTGTAGCATTTGTGTCTCACTTAATCAGTCGTACACACAGTCCTGTCCAACTTGTACCTGTGGACACGTTGTTACGCTGTTTGTAGGCCCAAAAGCAGCGTAATGCGTTGTTATCAACTGGCGTTGCTAACAATGGCTAACCTGGCTAGAGCTAACCCTACTGTGAATTCCGACTTGTCAATCAACTCAGGTGTGACGTCATTCCCAGGTAAAGGTAAACGTAACGTTTGCTTGTCTTTGATCGAGTCGTGTTGAGCTGTGTGTTATACTATCAGTATCAGTCTAACGTGTCATTTGTCTCCGGTCAGATCCAACGGGATGCCAGCTTCAGAGCCGGTCCGGTTCGGTCGGAAACGCGCCCTGCCCCCCTGCCCCAACCCGCTGTTCCTCAAGTGGCTCACTGAGCTCCGGGACGAGGCGAAAGAGAAGGGACTGAAGATCCAGTACACCTACCAGAAGGTAAAAAAGGTGATCTCTTCACTCCAGGTCTGCGGTTTCCATATTTGTGTTTAGTGTATATAACTGTTGTATATTCATCTCTGAAGAAAAACTATTGGGCAATATTCCAATACTGTGCCATAACCCAGACTGCATATTAAACTGTGTATAAAACCATACTTATTTTTTCATGTTTATAGTGTCTCAACTGTGTACCTTACCCCCCCCCCCCCCTTTTTTTTTTGCACTACTTATTTTACTACATGTTGTATTTTTTTTTACATATATGTTGGCACTGGAAAAGAAGTTACTATTAATCTCATTGTGCATGTGTATAGTGGCAATACAAGGCATTATATTCTAAAAGTAATTTAGTGAGTTTTGATGCTTTGATGATTTTATATTCATTTGGCTAAGGTGCTCCCCAAAACGGCTCGGGCGCTGCACTGCCGGCACTGTACATAGTTAAAGGAATATTATGATACATTATTTACATAATTAACATTATAAGGTGTTGCAATGGTGAAACGTAATAATAATAATAATAGTAGCAGTTAAGTATTAAGTATGCACACATTACAGTGTTATTGCACAGATAATATTGTCCAGTTTTAACCCCTAAGTGTGTGTATGTCAGACACTTAGAGGGAGGAGTTATAAAGTTTGATGGCCACAGGCACTGGAAAATAAGTTACTATTAGTCTCATGTGTCTAGTGGCAATAAAAGGTCTTCTATTCTATTTTAAAAGTAATTTAGTGAGTTTTGATGCTGCCTTTCATGGATTTTATATTCATTTGGCTAAGGTGCTCCCCAAACGGCTCGGGCTCTGCACCCTGTTAGTCAGACAGTTCAAAAATATTCGTAAACATGAACAGCTCTCTCCCAAATCCAAATACTGGAGTGCTAAAACTCAAATTTGTGATGTGATCAAGTACAAGGTCTTGCTGGATTAATGCCAGAGCTGTTGTATTAGATCACATTAAGATCATGCTGTGAGTGTACCTAATGAAGTGGCCGTTGAATATAATGTGTGCTTGTACAAGTTGTACTTCAAGTATATTTCGATGCTGGTGTTTTTGTACTTAGATTTTGTGAAGAATGCAGGACTTTGACTTGTAACAGAGTATTTCTATACTGTGGTATTACTACTTTTACTTATGTCGGTCTTTATGTGTATTTCTTTGTGTCTTTCCCAGGCCATCAGCTCTTTGAATAAATATCCATTACCGCTTCAAAACGCCAAAGAGGCAAAGATCCTCCAGAACTTTGGAGACGGCATCTGTAAAATATTGGATCAAAAACTGCAACGATACCTTAAAGAGAACGGTAAGTAATGGATGGATGGATGGATTTGTGTTTGCATTTATTGACTGATTCAATTGTATGTTAGATTATTTCTTGTCCAGATATGACATTGCCACAAACCAAGGCTGTTGGGATTTGTTGTGTTGTATTTCAGCAACACTAGACAATAAACTACAACGACACCACAGAGAGCCTGGAGAGATTGAAGATCAATCGTTGCAAAGGAATCTGTAAAATAGGACATCATTAAAAATTAGATTTGTGGCTGCATTGAGAGTGGGAGAAACTGTAAAATACATGATAAGGAACTAGTGGTATTTTCAGAAGGGAATGAATTTTGAAGGAATCAATTGAAATATGAATACTGTACATATATAAACTACAAATATTACACACCATGAGCATTTAAGAAAAAGGGCATAGGTCATCAGAATCTAATTCGTATTAAGCTATTTGTATTATAGTTGGAGATTTGTCATAACAAAGTAGTCTTAAAGTATGTTATAAAGTAAGTTTTCAGTTTATGCTCCTGTCTTTGACGTCTCCATTAGGCCCAGACGCTCCTATTCACTCTCTCCTGAAGGAGCACCCCGTCCTGGCAGACAGGACAACAACAGCCTGGCTCCCTCCAGAAAGGTAACTTAGATAAGATAAGAGAGATTATTGTCATCCTTCAATATACATGGCAGTACTGGACATAGAGGAACAAAATTGGGGTTTTGCCTGGTACTACTGCACAACAAAAAGACCATCATTCTGTGTTATATCAGTCAGCGATAAGAGGAAAGTAAAAATAGAAAAGTGATTATAGGTGTAAGCTCTAACGTTCCTGTGTCTTTCATATTTCCTTGTAGAAAAATGCAGCAGGGGATCAAGGGAAAGACAAAGGAGGACGAGGAGGAAGGAAGAAGAGAGAGTACGTACCCCAGAAGAGGTCTGGAGGTTATGCTGTGCTGCTCACACTTTACAGGCAGTCCCAGGTACACCTTTCTGCATCACATGTAGTGAAATGTTTCAAAGTATTGCATTGTGGCCTTAATAATCAAAATCCCATTGTATTCTCTCTCTCTCTCTCTCTCTCTCTCTCTCTCTCTCTCTCTCTCTCTCTCTCTCTCTCTCTCTCTCTCTCTCTCTCTAGATCCCAGGTAGCAAAGGTTATATGTTTAAGATGGAGCTACAAGCAGAAGCTCAGCATCTCTGCGATAAGTCTTTCTCTGTCGTAAGTGAAATAGCATTACATCCATTTGTTAATGTTGACCCCTGGTTTTGATATCTGCTTATCTTCTTGTGCAGTAGATTTATTTTAAAATTGAGTCTGTTCCCTCTTTAATTTGTCTGTCTGTAGCCAGATCTAGGCAGTAAGTACACTGCCTGGTCTTCAGTGAGCACTCTGATTCAGAAGAACTTTGTGATGAAGACCCACAACCCTGCAAGGTACACAGGACAGAGTGAGCAATATTGGGATGCTGACAATCTGTTTAGTGCAGTTTTTCTGTCATTTTCTACCACAGCGATGTGAATTCTTTTCACTCTCCTCTCTCGCCCAGGTATTCTCTGACAGAAGAGGGTCTGGCTTTGGCCGAGCGACTGGAGTGCATAGAACAAGGGACTAAAGGTGGCCCGGAGGGGGACAGAGAAGAGGCTAGAAGTGAAGGAGAGGGGGACGTGGAGGAAGAGGACAGTGGTCCTGGGCCTGTGGACCTTACAGCTAGTGATGATGACGAAGTAGAGAAGGAAGAAGACAGAATACAGTAAGAGTGCTTTAAATAAGTGAAGTCTTCACCTTCTGCTCTTTTTTTGCTGGAACAAAAGGAATCGTCTTCTCTTCACAGCCCCGCGGAGAGGCCGACCTGCGTGGCCTTGCCAAGGAGTGACTCTGATGGGATGGGTTTATCGGAAAACCCCCAGAAATCACATGCAACGAGCAGAAAGCCGAATGCAGCATGTCTTCTGCCCGGAACCTATGACATTATACTCTGTGTTGACTTCATTGAGACAACTGGGTAAAAGAGCTGTCTGGATGTCTGTGTGTGTCTGTGTGTCTGTGTGTCTGTGTGTCTGTGTCTGTGTGTCTGTGTGTCTGTGTGTGTGTGTGTGTGTGTCTTTCTCAGGACGTTTTGATTTGTCTGCGCAGCGGCAGCAGCCACCGCAAGCAGGAGCTGGTCAAAGAGCTTCAGAGAAATGGAGTGACCTTCGATGTTAGGAAGCTAAACGTTGGAGACTTCCTGTGGGTTGCTCGAGAAAAGGTGGCACCTCTTCCAGGTAACACACACTCACACAAGAAGGTAAACTAAGGGTACATATTTACCTCTAAAACCTATTTTACATAAAAAAACAGGAATTGTGTTTTGATAATTTTTTCTGGCTTTCAGAGAGGGGCATAACTGAAAACTAATTTTGGGAAGTTTAGAGAGACAGCATCCAAGTAATGTCAATCTGTGACCTAGACTAAAAAGAGTGATGTTTTTTTTTAGTTCTCATCTTTTGACTTTTGAATTTATAGTTTTCCTAAGCATCTTTTTGTTTAGTACCTGTGTCCAATGGGTAGCTCGAGCCATTGTTATGCTAGTACTATTACTATATCATACACATACTATTACTATATTCTCTTCTCTTCTCAGGTTGATAAAAATTTTAGGGGCACGTAAATGACAAAATTTCAATATTCTTTTTTCCTAAGGCTTTTTAATCGTGGTCTTGATATCATACAGTGTTGGAGCTAAAACATTAACAACAACAAGTGATCAACAAAATCTCAAACTGAATTTTAAAACAAATAGTCAGACACTCACAAACTCATAATTCTGGTTTTGAAAGAAAGTGTACTTACTTACTTACTTACATACTTTGGGCACTAATGTCACCTTAAGTTATTTGCATGTTGCCCATCTATCTCCCTACATGCATTATAGCCTCATTGCTTCTGTTTTTCTCTCTCTCTCTCTCTCTCTCTCTCTCTCCAGGTCAGTTGCGTGCCCCTACAGGCAGGGAGCTTGTCCTTGATTACATCATCGAGAGGAAGAGGATGGACGACCTGTGTGGTAGCATCATCGATGGACGCTTCAGGGAACAGAAGGTCTGCGTGTGGTGCATAGTCTTCTTTGGCAATTCATTTATCAGTTGTTGTTTAGTCTCTAAAATCTGATGAACAAATACAAATCCTGGTCATAATTTAGATGAGTTTCTCTCGTTTATACATGGTTTTACTGGGTAGAACCATAACTCAACTTTTTTGTCTTTCTCCCTTCTTCTGTTCCCTGCATCAGTTTCGACTGAAGAGGTGTGGTCTTCGTAGGCCCTGCTATCTGGTAGAGGATTGTGGGTCGGCTGCCTCCCACCTGAGTTTACCTGAAACCACGCTGCAACAGGCCATAGTCAACACACAGGTGTGCGAACACACTCCTACACTTCCATGTACATACTTTGGACAACAATGGATCCAGACCAATACGCTGGATGCTGATTGCCATGAAGTGAATGAAGTTGCCGTGCCAACGACACAGTTGTGCTGCTAGGGAAAGAAGTATGTGCCCGTTTTGATGGGCATCTTGTTTTTGTATGTCTAATTACCTTGTTTTGAACTGCGGTCATGCCATCTGCACTTTAGGGAGTTGCGGTTGTGCCACCTCCAAAAAATCTTTTGTGTGGCAGCCGACAGGGATGATGCATTCAGGTGCACCTCGGTAAAGAAATTGCATTTATAGCATTTTTATTCCAATTTTTATTGGGAACACAGTTGGTGTGCATAATGCAGCACAATAATAAAAAATAATAATTTCCTGGTAATACAGCATTGTTAATGATTACATGCTTATGATCACATAAAAGCACAACAGTATCCCATTCATTCCTACATAGGAAGATAAAAAAATTATATATAGTAAAATCACACAATGTTTGTCAGCTAACTTCACAGTGTTCTCATACAACCACAGATGACCAAA